>CAUYPK010133872.1:0-43923 GCA_963574355.1 Loris lydekkerianus | reverse complement strand
ACATAGTGAGTAAAGCAAGCAGACAGCCCTCAGAATGGGAGAAAATATTTGCAGGTTATACCTCCGATAAAGGTTTAATAACCAGAATCCACAGAGAACTCAAATTTATTAGCAAGAAAAGAACACGTGACCCCATTTCAGTGTGGGCAAGGGACTTAAAGAGAAACTTCTCTAAAGAAGACAGACACAAAATCTACAAACACAAGAAAAAAAGCTCATCATCCTTAATCATCAGAGAAATGCAAATCAAAACTACTTTGAGATATCACCTAACCCCAGTAATAGTAGCCCACATAATAAAATCCCAAAACCAGAAATGTTGGTGTGGATGCAGAGAGAAGGACACACTTCTACATTGCTGGTGGGAATGCACACTAATACGTTTCTTCTGGAAGGATATTTGGAGAATACTTAGAGATCTAAAAATAGACCTGCCATTGGATCCTATAATTCCTTTACTAGGTTTATACCCAGATGACCAAAAATCACAATATAACAAAGACATCTGTACCAGAATGTTTATTGCAGCCCAATTTGTAATTGCTAAGTCATGGAAGAAGTCCAAGTGCCCATTGACCCACGAATGGACTAGCAAATTATGGTACATGTATACTGTGGAATACTATGTAGCCTTAAAGAAAGACGGAGACTTTACCTCTTTCATGTTTACATGGATGGAGCTGGAACATATTCTTCTTAGCAAAGTATCTCAAGAATGGAAGAAAAGTATCCAATGTACTCAGCCCTACTATGAAGCTAAATTATAGCTTTCACATGAAGGCTATAACCCAACTATAGCACAAGACTATGGGGAAAGGGCCAAGGAAGGGGAAGGGAGGGGGGAGGTTAGGATGGAGGGAGGGTCATCGGTGGGGCCACATCTATGGTGCATCTTAGAATGGGTACAGGCAATTGCACTAATGTACACAGCTATGATTTAACAATTAAAAAAAAAATAAAAAAAGAACAAACGAAGACAAATACATTCAGAAAAGAAATCAGAAGATTGCTGCAATGAAGTATTAAGCAATAATAATAATAGTAATGCAATAAAGTAACATTTACATTGTCAAATAAGCGTTTGTCTATTATAGAATCCTTTGACTCTGAGGTTCAGTATGGAGTCATCAATTAACTTCTTATTATTTTTTCCCCAAAGTATAAAAGAATAGACAACTAATATTTATAAATAAAAATAAATGATAATTTCAAAAAACAGATCATGCCAAATCTTATAGACAATAGAAAAAGAAGAAATACTTCAAAATCGTTCCACTTAATCTGGATACACTTGATATTAAAATTGGAAAAAATATATTATAATAAAGGGGAAATTACAAACATAATTTACTTATAAATGAGGATGTATTATCCTGTATCCTAAACAACATATTAACAAGTTGAAATAAAAATTCATGTTTAAGTAATGTATGTTAGTTAAAATTGAATCCAATTTATGTGAGAATTAGTCACTATTTTCTTTCTTCTCTCTCTCTTTTTTTAATTTTCCTTACCCTTACCCCCTTTCTCTTTCTCTGTCTGCTCACCCATTCCCTTTCACAAAATAAGCTGGATAAAATGCTACCACACTTATCAATTATCTCAATAAATGTCAATGGCTTGAATTCCCCATTGAAGAGGCATAGACTGGCTGATTGGATTAAAAAACACAGGCCATCTATTTGCTGTCCACAGGAAACACACCTTATGACAAAAGACAAATTAAAACTCAGAGTTAAGGGTTGGCAGTTACTTTTTCAGGCAAATGGAATTCAGAAGAAAAGAGGGGTTGCAATCTTACTTTCAGATACATGTGGATTTAAAGCAACCAAAGTCAAAAAAGACAATGATGGTCACTTCATATTGGTCAAGGGAAAATTACAACAAGAAGATATTTGAATTTTAAATATTTATGCATCCAATTTAAATGCTCCCAGATTTTTGAAACAGACCTTGCTTAGTCTGAGCAATATGATATCCTATAACACTATAATAATAGGGGACTTGAACACCCCTCTCTCAGAGCTGGACAGATCCTCTAAACAGAAATTAAACAAAGATATTAGAGATTTAAATGAGACCCTAGAACAACTGTGCTTGATAGACGTATATAGAACACTCCATCCCATAGATGAAGAATATACATTCTTCTCATCATCCCATGGAACATTTTCTAAAGTTGATCATATCTTAGGACACAAAACAAACCTCAACAGAATCAAAAGAATTGAAATTATATCCTGCATTTTCTCAGATCACAAGGCAATAAAAGTGGAACTTAACTCCAACAAAAATGTTTGACCTCACACAAAGACATTGAAGTTAAACAACTTTATGTTGAATGACTGTTGGGTGCAAGAAGAAATAAAAAAGGAAATCATTAACTTCCTTAAACATAACAACAATGAAGACACAAGCAACCAAAATCTATGGGATACAGCAAAAGCAGTTCTGAGAGGAAAACTTATTGCTTTAGAAGCCTACATTTGAAAAACAGAAAGAGAGCATATCAACAAACTCACAAGCCATCTGATGGAACTGGAATAAGAAGAACAATCTAAGCCTAAATCCAGCAGAAGAAAAGAAACATGCAAAATTAAATCAGAGATTAAAGAAATTGAAAGCAAAAGAATCATTCAGAAAATTAATTAAACAAGAAGTTGGTTTTTTGAAAAAATAAATAAAATAGATAAACCTTTGGCCAGTCTAACTAAAAATTAAAAAGTAAAATCTCTAGTAACCTCAATCAGAAATGATAAAGGGGGAAATAATGGATGCCACAGAGATACAAGAGATTATTTCTGAATACTATCAGAAACTTTATGCCCAGAAATTTGACAATGTGAAGGAAATGGATCAATATTTGGAATCACATCCTCTCCCTAGACTTAGCCCAGATGAAATAATCTCCTGAACAGACCAATTTCAAGCACTGAGATCAAAGAAACAATAAAAAATCTCCCAACAAAAAAATGCCCTGGTCGGGATGGCTTCACACCAGAATTTTATCAGACTTTCAAAGAAGAGCTTATTCCTATACTGCAGAAATTATTCCAAAAGATTGAGGAGGAAGGACTCTTCCCTAACACATTCTATGAAGGAAACTTCACCCTGACATCAAAAACCAGGAAAAAATCCAACTAAAAAGGAGAATTTCAGACCAATTTCAGTAATGAATATAGATGCAAAATTCTCAACAAAATCTTAGCCAATAGATTACAGCTTATCATCAAAAAAGTCATACATCATGATAAAGTAGGGTTTATCTCAGGGATGCAAGGCTGGTTTAATATACACAAGTCTATAAACGTTATTCATCATGTCAACAGAAGTAAAACCAAAGACTGTATGATTCTCTCAATAGATTCAGAAAAAGCATTCAATAAAACCCAGCATCTTTTTCTAATTAGAACACTGAGGAGTATAGGCATAGGTGGCACATTTCTTAAACTAATCAAAGCTATCTATAACAAACCCACAGCTAATATTCTACTGAATGGAGTAAAACTGAGAGCTTTTCCTCTTAGAACTGGAACGAGACAGGGTTGTCCTCTCTCACCATTACTATTCAACGTAGTCCTGGCAGTTCTAGCCAATACAATTAGGCAAGGACAAGAAAATAAAGGGCATCCAAATGGAAGCAGAGGAGGTCAAACTTTCCCTCTTTGCTGATGATATGATCTAGAGAACCCTAAAGATTCAACCACAAGACTCTTGGAAGTCATTAAAGAAAATACAGTTATGTGGGTGGCAGCTGTGGCTCAAAGGAGTAAGGTGCCAGCCCCATATGCCGGAGGTGGTGGGTTGAAACCAAGCCCTGGCCAAAAACTGCAAAAATAAAAAAAAAAAAATACAGTAATGTTTCAGGATATAAAACGAATGTCCACAAGTCAGTTGCTTTTGTATATGCCAACAACAGCCAAGATGAGAGTTTAATTAAAGACACAACTCCCCTCATCATAGCCCCAAAGAATACTTAGGAATATACCTAACAAAGGAGGTGAAGGACCTCTATAAAAAAAATTATGAAACCTTAAGAAAGGAAATAGCAAAGGACTTTAACAAATGGAAGAACATACCATGCTCATGCCTGGGAACAATCAACACTGTTAAAATGTCTATACTTCCCAGAGCAATTTACCAATTCAATGCCATCCCTATTAAAATACCAACATCCTATTTTCAAGACTTGGAAAAAATGATTCTGTGTTTTGTATGGAACCAGAAAAAAATCCGTATAGCTAAGGAAGTTCTTAGTAATAAAAAAAAAGCTGGGGGTATCACCATACCAGATTTTAGGCTGTACTACAAGGCCATAGTGGTCAAGATAGCATGGTACTGGCACAAAAATAGAGACATAGACATCTGGAATTGAAAAGAAAACCAGGAAATGAAACCAGTAACTCACAGCCACCTAATCTTTCATAAACCTAATAACAACGTCCACTGGGGGAAAGACTCCCTATTCAATAAATGGTGCTGGGAGAATTGGATATCCACATGTAAAAGACCAAAACTGGACCCGCACCTTTCTGCACTAACAAAAATGGATTCAAGATGGATAAAGGACTTAAATTTAAGGCATGAAACAATAAAAATCCTGAAAGAAAGAATAGGAAAAACACTGGAAGATATCAGCCTGGGGAAAGACTTTATGAAGAAGACTGCCATGGCAATAGCAACAAAAGCAACCATAAACAAATGGGATTTAATTAAATTGAAAAGCTTCTGCACAGCCAAGGAGACAACAACCAAAGCAAACAGACAACCTACTCAATGGGAAAGGATATTTGCATATTTTGAACCAGACAAAAGCTTAATAACTAGGATCTAAACAGAACTTCAATTAACCCACAAGAAAAAAATCAATAATCCCATACATCAATGGAGAAGAGAGATGAACAGAACCTTCTCTAAAGAAGACAGACAAATGTCCACCAAACACATGAAAAAATTCTCATCATCCCTAATTATTAGAGAAAAGCAATTTGCATTTTTAAATAACTTTTTCTCTTTGTTACCCGGGTTATATTTTATTCTGATCCATCTTTTACTTTAGTAATTTTTTCTTGTTTTTCCAGTCCACTGTCAAAATCATCAGTTGAATTCTTAACTACATTTATGGCATTTTTCATTTAAGTGACCTGAAAGTTAGAGTAAACTCATGATAGTAGAGACACTAAGAATCCTATAAAACATAAAGGAAATAATAAATCCCCCCTGTTAAGATCATCAGAAACAATTCTGTGACAGTATCTTATTTCTTTATATTACAAATTTGAATACTAGAAATCAAGTGAATTTCAACTGACTTTGCATTTTCTGGTAATATCTTATTTCTTTTCAAGCTATATTTTAAATGTAAAAGTATTGAGTGACAGAATTATTGATGATTTGATCCCTCTTCTAAGGTAGGAAGATTTTGTAATGTTTACAAATATACACAAGCAGAATATTAACTATTTCTTCAATTTAAAAGTTGGTGACTTTTTTTTTGACCATTTTTATTAAGATTTGCTGTAATAAGTCAGGCTAAACAGTACCATGCAGTAAACAGCTCAGGTACTGAAAATTAAAGAAACTAATACATAGAAGTAGCCTGCTTAACAAAGTAATATTTTTAACATGATTACTTTTACTGGAATTTAAACATTTTGTGGAATAATACATCTTACTATGACTTGCTGCATAAATGCAAAGATATATGATTTCAAATTTTTAAATAACTGCTTGATCACTGATAAGTTGAAGAAACGCTATCTAGATACTTCTAATTTGAAAATGGTGTCAAAAACCTATCAAAGTTGTTCTATTATCCTTTTTCCTTCAAGAAAATTGAAACCTCCACGTTACAGTTTTTCAGTCAACATAAAAAATAGATAGGTATTATAAAGAAGTTAAATAAATACATTTTTATCTATTTAGAAACTAGTCAAGAATGTTATCAAAATAGTTTTAGTTATTTTGAAAACAGTATCAACAAAATATTAGAATTAAACATTGAACTTAGAATAAAAATGTTTTGTGAGGTACATGGTGATAATATCTAAACATTCCATTAAAATAATACAGAAAAATTTAACAAATTTAACAAGATATATCTAAGTGGAGAAAGAAAAAAAGTCAAAACTTTAACGTTTTAAAAGTTATTTTTTTTATCAGTTTAGACATATAAACCCCTCTTTATATAAAACAAACCAATGCAGATTACTCGAGTAAGGATTGGGGTTTTGTGAATTCAGATGTGTTGTTTTTGTAATATTTTAATGATATGTTTATACGGATGCATTTTTAGTTAGACTTTAATGCCATGTTTTGAATGGAGATAAGGGATATAAAGAGTCATAGGAATCACGTCACTGATATTGGGAAATATTTGAGAAATATTTGACAAATATAGGTAAATAAAGCAAAACAAAATAGAATACTTACCCTTTCATCCACATGATGTCGCTGGACACCGCGAGTTTTTTTTCCTCCACCCCAACATCAAGGGAATACACTGAGCACATTTTCCTTAGAAAGAAAAAGGACCTTCCATTTTGGCTCTGCTAAGAAGCTTAAAAAGGTGAGCACATAAATAATATATAGTAAATTGGGAATTAAGTTTCTAAAAAATATCGTGTGGTGAGGCAATAGAGATTTGAAAATTGGAACAAGATTGAGATGGTATATTCCCAGGGTCCGGAATCCGGGCGCCTGCTGTTCTGGCTTCTCCTCGCGTCATGGGAGGTGGGGAGCGGCCAGCTCCACTACTCGGTTCCGGAGGAGGCCAAACACGGCACATTTGTGGGCCGCATCGCTCAGGATCTGGGGCTGGAACTGGTGGAACTAGTGCCCCGCCTGTTCAGGGTGGCGTCCAAAGGCCGCGGGGATCTTCTGCAGGTAAATCTGCAGAATGGCATTTTGTTTGTGAATTCTCGGATTGACCGGGAGGAGCTGTGCGGGCGGAGCGCGGAGTGCAGCATCCACCTGGAGGTGATAGTGGACAAGCCGCTGCAAGTTTTCCATGTAGAGGTGGAGGTGAAGGACATTAATGACAATCTTCCCGTGTTCTCCCGACAAGAACAAAAATTATTCATTTTAGAGTCAAGAATGCCAGATTCGCGATTTCCTATAGAGGGCGCATCTGACTTGGATATTGGAGCAAACGCAGAATTAAGATATAAATTAAATCCTAACGAATATTTTGACTTGGATATTAAAACAAATGAAGAAAAAGCGAATTTTTTAGAGCTAGTTTTGAAGAAATCCTTAGATAGGGAAGAAACCGAAGAACATCGTCTATTACTGATTGCAATTGATGGAGGAAAACCTGAACTAACAGGTACAGTTCAGTTGTGGATCAATGTATTGGATGCGAATGATAACGCCCCGGAATTTGATAAATCTATTTATAATGTGAGACTACTGGAAAATACACCGAGTGGGACATTAGTTATTAAACTGAACGCCTCAGATGCAGATGAGGGCATTAATAAGGAAATAGCGTATTTCTTTAGTAATCTTGTTTTTGATGATGTAAAATCTAAATTTACAATCAATTCTGATAGCGGTGAAATAAAAGTTAAGGGAACGCTGGATTATGAAGACTGTAATTTATATGAGATTAATATTGATGCAGTGGATAGAAGTACATTTCCATTAGCAGGTCACTGCAAAGTAATAGTGAAACTCTTGGATGTGAATGATAATACCCCAGAAATGGCCATAACCTCCCTTTTTCTGCCTGTCAAAGAGGATGCTCCAATAAGCACCGTCATCGCGCTGATCAGAGTGTCTGACCTTGACTCAGGGGCCAATGGGCAGGTGACCTGTTCCCTAACTGCCCACGTGCCCTTCAAGTTGGTGTCCACCTTCAAGAATTACTATTCGCTGGTGCTTGACGGCGCCCTGGACCGCGAGAGTGTGTCTGTATATGAGTTGGTGGTGACAGCGCGGGACGGGGGCACCCCTTCGCTGTGGGCCACAGCCAGCGTGTCCGTGGAGGTGGCCGACGTGAACGACAATGCGCCAGCCTTCCCGCAACCCGAGTACACGGTGTTTGTGAAGGAGAACAATCTTCCAGGCTGCCACATTTTTACGGTGTCGGCGCGAGACTTGGACGAGCAGGCGAATGCGCGAGTGTCCTACTCTCTGGTGGAGAGGCGGGTGGGCGAGCGCGCGCTGTCGAGCTACGTGTCTGTGCACGCGGAGAGCGGCAAGGTGTATGCGCTGCAGCCGCTGGACCACGAGGAGCTGGAGCTGCTGCAGTTCCAGGTGAGCGCGCGCGACGCGGGCGTGCCACCGCTGGGCAGCAACGTGACGCTGCAGGTGTTTGTGCTGGATGAGAACGACAACGCGCCAGCGCTGCTAGTACCTCGGGCGGGCAGCCCTGTGGGCGCTGTGAGTGAGCTTGTGCCTCGGTCTGTGGGCGCGGGCCACGTGGTGGCGAAGGTGCGCGCAGTGGACGCTGACTCTGGCTACAACGCGTGGCTTTCATACGAGCTGCAGCCGGTGACTGGAGGTGCCCGCAGCCCGTTCCGAGTGGGACTGTACACCGGCGAAATCAGCACGACGCGTGCCTTGGACGACGCGGACGCGTCACTCCAGCGCCTGCTTGTCCTGGTGAAGGACCAAGGTGAGCCCGCACTGACCTCCACAGCCACCGTGCTGGTGTCTCTAGAGGAGAGCGGCCAGGCGCCGAAAGTCTCAACGCGGGTATTGGCAGGCACTGCAAGCCACGAGATGGCAATGGTAGACGTTAACGTGTACCTGATTGTCGCCATCTGCGCAGTGTCCAGTTTATTGGTGCTCACGCTGCTGCTGTACACAGCGCTGCGGTGCTCAGCGCCTTCCACTGAGGGCGTGTATGGGCCGGGCAAGCCCCGGCTGGTGTGCTCCAGCGAGGTGGGGAGCTGTTCTTACCCTCAACAGAGAAGGCAGAAGGTGTGTTCTGGGGAGGGTGTGCCCAAGACCGACCTCATGGCTTTCAGTCCCAGCCTTCCTCAGGGTCCCTCCTCCACAGACGATGTAAGTGGCAAAAATCTTATTCACACCAGTATTTCCTCCTCATACTTTAATATTAAATGTGTCATCTTTTCTTCAATTTCTTTTGTTTTTAAAAATTGTACATAATTATTGCAGTAGCTTCTTAGAAGATAATGCTTTATTAATGTTAATTCATGTACTTAAAATTATGGTTATGTTTAAAATCCAGTTTATCAGCACTCATGTCTTTGCAATGAATCTTTCTTTATATATATATATATATATATTTTTTTTTTTTTTTTTTTTTTGAGGCAGAGTCTCACTATGTCACCCTTGGTAGAGTGCCGTCCTGTCACAGCTCACAGCAACCTTGAACTCCTGGGCTTAAGCGATTCTCTTGTCTCAGCCTCCCAAGTAGCTGGGACTACAGGCACCCACCACAACTCCTGGCTATTTTTTTATTGCAGTTGTTGTTTAGCTAGCCTGGGTGGGTTCGAAACCACCAGCCTCAGTGTAGGAGGCTGGCACTCTACTCATTGAGCTGCCTGCACTGAATCTTTCAATAATTATTTCCTTCTTATGATTATTTATAGGGGAAATTGATTCATCTGCTTTCTATGATATTGAGTATTTTCAAAATTATGTTTTTATATAAGCACTTTAATTTTGAAAACTTAGAAAGTGTTGTAGGAAAATAATCAGAAAACATGTTTTAGAGTCATTCTAAAGTCTCATATTATGACTACATAAAAATGGTGTAGCATTATCGCTTCAATTTTGCCTTTTTATTTCTATTGCATTTCAATTACTTAATTTTTTTACTACACTAATTTAGTGTCTTTTTCACTCAAGTTTGTGCAGTAAATGATTTACTTCAATTTTGCCTAGTTGGCCTTGCCTACTTATGATTAATTTGATAGTTATTATTTAAAATTTCAGTGTTAATTGCTTCATTTTATTTATTTTATTTTATTTTATTATTTTATTTATTTTGAGACAGAGTCTCAAGCTGTCACCCTCAGTAGAGGGTGCCATGGTGTCATAGCTCACAGAAACCTCAAACTCTTGGGCTTAAGCAGTTGTCTTGCTTCAGCCTCCAGTAGCTGGGATTACAGGTGCCCATCACAATGCCCGGCTATTTTTTTGGTTGTAGTTGACCCTAGCCACTGAAGTACAGGCACCAAGCCCATTTTATTGATTTTAATAGGAAATACATTTACATAGTTTAATATTCTAGAAGTACACAATAATTTATTAATAGTTAAAATTTCCCTTACATCTCTTTCACAAAGCTGCTTAATATACCTTTTTAAATACTTTGAACATTCTTGGGTGGCACCTGTGGCTTAGTGGGTAGGGCGCTGGCCCCATATACGGATGGTAGTGAGTTCAAACCCTGCCCAGGCTGTGGCAGGCGCCTGTAGTCCCAGCTACTTGGGAAGCTGATGCAAGAGAACTGCCTAAGGCCAGGAGTTGGAGATTGCTGTGAGCAGTGTGATGCCATGGCACTCTACCAGAGGGCAATAAAGTGAGACTGTCTCTACAAAAAAATACTTTGAACATTCTTTTTTCTTGGGTATCCTTCTAGAGATATTTTCTTTATATGTTAATGAACTTCTCTACTCCTTTAAAAAACATATTAGTATTGCTTTTAATCTTGCTTTATTCATTTAATAATATATCTTGATAATCATGACTTTCCATTACTTAAGATTTCTCATTCTTTTATCTATAGCCTATGTTTCCCTTACCTTATCATTAACAGTCCTTGGAACAGTGATTTAATCTTACTGAAATAGGAATATTTTTCAATTTACACATTATAATAATAAGATATAATTGTGAGTGCCTGCAGTTCAGAGAATCCTAACGTATTTTGGTTAAAAAATTTTATCTTAAAATATGGAATGCCTCACAAATTTGCATGTCATCCTTGTGCAAGAACCAATTTAATCTTCTCTGAATTATTCCAATTTTAGTATTTATGCTGCTGAAAGGAGGATTGGTCCAAAATTTTTGGTTTATTATTGCTTTTAATTTTAGGTTTCTTTCTTTCCTCTTTTACTATTTTCTTCTTCTTTTTTTTTTTTTTGGTTTTTCTAGAGATGGGTTTGTGCTCTGTCACCTAGGATTGGGTACAGTGGTATGATCATAGCCAATTGTACCCTTAAACTCCTGGGCTCAAGCCATCCTCCTGCCTTAGCTTCCAAAGTAACTAGGACTACAGGCATGCACCACTACACTTGGCTAATTTTTTAATTTTTTGTGGTGATGAGGGCCTGTGTTGCCCAAGCTGATCTTGAACTTCTGGTCTTAATTGATCCTTCCACCTGGGCCACCCAGAATGCTGGTGTAACAGTCATGAGGCAACTTTTTCAGGTTAAAAAAAGAAACGCATATGTACATATATACACATACACATACATACATATAGTATTCTCTGATTTTTTAAAATAAAATCTTAGTTTCCCTTTAAGTACAGCATTAGCTATATTACACAAATTCTGTCATATAGTGTTTTATTCAGTTCTAAGGGATTTTCTTAGGTTTTCTTAGACAAGGTTGAAGTACAGGGGCTTGAACATAATTCACTGCAGCCTCAAACAATCCTGGGCTCAAATAATCCTCCTATCTCAGTCTCTCTTGAGCACCTAGGACTACAGGCACTAGCTACCAGCATTTGTGGCTATTTTTTTTTATTTTTTTGTAGAGGTGGAGGCTATGTTGCCCAGGCTAGTCTGAAACTCCTGGGCTCAAGCAATCCTCTTGTCTTGGCCTCCTAAAATGCTGGGTGTGAGCTACCATGTCTTCAAACACATAGTTAATATTGCACTAAAATGCAAAAAAAAAAAAAACCCTCCCACATATTTAAGAGTGAGAAAATTACTCTGATTATACATATAGTAATCAATAAAGAGTATCATTAGTATGGAAAATGATATGTAACTACCTTAAAAAGCATGCTTTCTTAGGAAGTAAAGAAGAACTATAGCCATTATTATTTAGTAATAAATTTTTTTTAAAGAAAATTTGTAGAAGAGTATCTAAGAATATCACTCTGTGCCTACCATGAATCATCAAATCAACAAGACCCAGTTTCTGACTTCAAGAATTTCATAGAAAGATAAAGATATGTGTCCTATGGAAATTGATCACAATAGAAGGCAAAATATAATAAGAGGTGTAAGAAAGGTAAATCACAGTGTGATGATAATTAAAGAAAAATTTCTGCCTTTTTTTCTCTTACTGAATGAGTCCATCAAGAATTAGGATGATTTTGGCTGGGAGTGGTGGCTCACACTTTTAATCCTAGCATTCTTGGAGACCAAGGCGGGTGGATTGCTTAAGCTTACAGTTCCAGACCAGCCTGAGCAAGAGTGAGACCCTATCTACTAAAAATAGAAAAAACTGAGCCAAGAAGATCGCTTCAGCCCAAGAGTTGGAGGTTGCTGTGAGCTATGATGACGCCATGGCACTCTTACTCAGGGCGACAGCTTGAGACTCTATCTCAAAAAAAAAAAAAAAAAAAAGAGTTATGATAATTTTAGTGGTTTTGAAATGGAGGCATTTGCCCTGGGAGAATATGAAAATATGAAGAAAAATAGATATTCTTGAGAAGAGAGTAGCTAAAACAAATTAGTACACAGAAAATCCCAAATATAACTAGAAACAAGGAATAGTCCACTTTGGTTACAGTATGAGGTTCCCATAAGCTATAACCCAACTACAGCCCAAGATGAAGGGGAAAGAGGAAGGGGAGGGAGGGGATGAAAGGGAGGGAGGAGTATGAATGGAAGGAGGGTAATGGGTGGGGCCACACCTATGATGTATTTTACTAGGGTACATGTCAAATCTACTAAGTGTAGAATATTAATGTCTTAACACAATAATTAAGAAAGTGTGGTGAAGGCTATGTTAACCAGTTTGATATAAGTATTTCAAATTGTATATAAACCAGCACATTGTACCCCATAAGTACATTAATGTACACAGCTATGATTTAATTTTAAAAAAGAAAAAGAAATAAGGCAAGGAAAACAACACAAGAAAAATCTTTTGAATAACTTTGAGAACTAGAACTAAGAAATTTTGACACTTCTCAAAAGCCATTTGAAAGCTATCAAAAATTGTGAAGCAATAAGAATAAAAAGTGTTTCAGAAAGATGACTATAAGGGTTAAGTGCAGGATGAATGAGATTGGGATAAGCAAGGTGACACCGTAAGAAGCTGTTGTAATACTCCAGGAGAATAGCAGTTACAAAAACTTCTTTAAGGGTGGGGTCTGTGGTTCAAACCCAGCCCCAGCCCCCCCAAAAAAAAAATTTAAGAAAGCATTAAAATACAGATGTAACTATTTTACTTGCAGCTAGGAACATTGAAGTGAAACATTCAAGAAAAGTAGCTCTATAAAGTAGATACAAAAAGAATAGAATATCTCAAAAGTGATTAAGGAACTGTTCTATGAATTATGGGTGAGCATTAAAGTTTATTGAATGAAATAGTTACATTGTGAAAGAAATCATCCAAATCATATTGGAGACTGTAAAAACAGTTATGTATTCATAAAACACAAGGCTTAGAAAGGATAGAAGAGCAACCAAATATGGAATTATGAAGTCCTGTAACAGAATATATAAATTCTGATGAAGAGAAAAATTCAGAACACTTCCTCCTCAAAAAATTTACTTAATATAAATTTTACCTTTGCAAAGATTCCAAAACCCTTTATTATTTTGTTTTCTTGATAAAAGTATCTCAATAGTAGTTAATTTTTCCTACCTCTTTACAAAACAAAACAAAACAAAATACAGCTTCCCCCGAAAAAAACCCCCAACTTTTTGTTTCTCTTCCATTAGTAGATTCTTGCGATCCTGGGTCCCTAGTAGAAATTTCCTTAACAGGATACTGAATCTAAGAACGTGAAGTTTCCTGAACTCTAGAGCAAAGGAATTCGAACATAGTATTGTTCAAATTTTAAATGATTTAGTAGGTTTCTGTCTTTATCTAAAAGTGTGTGGAAAAACGTTTTTCAAGGTATGAGAAAACTACAGGTGTGATCACACGAAATATTCAAAAGCCACTAATCATCTAAGAATGCCTATAACAAGCATGAGAGATGGTGTCCTACACTTTGAAAACAATGAAGAAAAAATTCAGTATTTGAAATACAGCTTTTCATTTTACTGATTTTTGTAATTCGTACTTACTACATGGGCCACATGATGTCGCTCTTCACCGCAAATTCGTTCATTATCAACAAAACCCGGTCATTTGTTTTCCCATTGGAAAGACACTCCACTCTCCTTCGGATGCTCAACAATGGCCAGCGCTTCCGGATTGAAATGAAGGGATGAAAAGATTGCTATACATTTGGAGGCAACTTTCGCTGAATAGAATAAAAAGCCAATAAATTGAAATGGTGTGCTCCCGTGGATGTGACACAAGAAGCCGGCATCTATTGCAGTTTATTGTAATTCTAGCATCCTGGGAGGCAGGGAGTGCCCAGCTCCACTACTCAATCCCAGAGGAGGCCAAACACGGCACCTTCGTGGGCCGCATCGCGCAGGACCTGGGGCTGGAGCTGGCGGAACTGGTGCCCCGCCTGTTCCAGGTGGTGTCCAAAGGCCGCGGGGACCTACTGGAGGTAAATCTGCAGAATGGCATTTTGTTTGTGAATTCTCGGATTGACCGGGAGGAGCTGTGTGGGCGGAGCGCAGAGTGCAGCATTCACTTGGAGGTGATTGTGGACAGGCCGCTTCAAGTTTTCCATGTGGAGGTGGAGGTGAAGGACATTAACGACAATCCGCCTGTTTTCCCAGCTGCACAAAAGAATCTCTTCATTGCGGAATCTAGGCCACTTCACTCTCGGTTTCCACTAGAGGGCGCATCCGATGCAGATATCCGGGAGAACACTATGCTCACTTACAGACTGAGCTCCAATGAGTATTTCTCGCTGGATGTACCAACCAAGGATGAGCAGGTAAAACCTCTTGGACTTATATTACGGAAGCCTTTAGACAGAGAAGAAGCTTCAGAGCTTCATTTATTGCTCATGGCCACGGATGGGGGCAAACCCGAACTGACTGGCACTGTTCGGTTACTCATCACAGTGCTGGATGTCAATGACAATACTCCAGTTTTCGACAGAACACTCTATAAAGTGAAATTACTGGAAAATGTTTCTATTGGGACGCTGGTGATTAACCCCAATGCATCAGATTTAGATGAAGGCTTGAATGGGGATATTATTTATTCTTTCTCTAGTGATGTTTCTCCAGATGTAAAATCCAAGTTCCACATAGACCCCATAACTGGAGAAATTACAGTGACAGGACTAATTGATTTTGAAGAAAGTAAAGCCTACAAAATTCGAGTAGAGGCTATTGATAAAGGTTTCCCACCACTGGCCGGTCATTGTACAGTTCTTGTGGAAGTTGTGGATGCTAATGACAACGCTCCACAGTTGACTATCACTTCACTGTCTCTCCCTGTCTCTGAGAACGCCCAACCAGGCACAGTCATCACATTGATTAGCGTGTTTGACCTAGATTTTGGAGCCAACGGTCAGGTGACCTGCTCAGTGACGCCCCAAGTTCCCTTCAAGCTTGTATCCACCTTCAAAAATTACTATTCGTTGGTGTTGGACAGCGCCCTGGACCGAGAGCGTGTGTCTGCCTATGAGTTGGTGGTGATAGCTCGAGATGAGGGCTCGCCTTCTCTGTGGACCACGGCCAGTGTGTCTGTGGAGGTGGCCGACGTGAACGATAATGCGCCAGCCTTCCCACAGCCGGAGTACACCGTGTTCGTGAAGGAGAATAATCTTCCAGGCTGTCACATCTTTACAGTGTCCGCGCGGGATGCGGACGCGCAGGAGAATGCACTGGTGTCCTACTCGCTGGTGGAGAGGCGGGTGGGCGAGCGCGCGCTGTCGAGCTACGTGTCGGTGCACGCGGAGAGCGGCAAGGTGTACGCGCTGCAGCCGCTGGACCATGAGGAGCTGGAGCTGCTGCAGTTCCAGGTGAGCGCGCGCGACGCAGGCGTGCCACCTCTGGGCAGCAATGTAACGCTGCAAGTGTTTGTGCTCGATGAGAATGACAACGCGCCCAAGCTGCTGGTGCCTCGGGCTGGCATGGACGTTGGTGCAGTTAGCGAGCTGGTGCCACGGTCTGTGGGCGCGGGTCATGTAGTGGCGAAGGTGCGGGCAGTGGATGCGGATTCTGGGTACAACGCGTGGCTTTCCTATGAGCTGCAGCCTGCGGCGGGTGTGCGTAACCTGTTCCGTGTAGGTCTGTACACTGGCGAGATCAGCACCACACGGGCCCTAGACGAAGCGGACACTCCGCGCCAGCACCTGTTGGTGTTGGTAAAAGACCATGGTGAGCCCGCGCTGACGACCACTGCCACTGTGTTGGTGTCACTAGTGGAGAGCGGCCAGGCGGCAAAGGCCTTTTCTAGGGCATTGGAGGGCAATGCGGTGCCAGACACGTCGCTGATGGATGTCAACGCGTACCTCATTGTTGCCATCTGCGCGGTGTCTAGTCTGTTAGTGCTCACACTGTTCCTCTACACGGCACTTCAGTGCTCCACGCCATCCTCCAAAGGCTCGTGCAGGCCCAGCAAGCCCAGGCTGGTGTGCTCCAGCGCAGCTGGGAGCTGGTCAAACTCACAGCAGGGGCATCAGAGAGTGTGCTTTGGAGAGAGTCCACCCAAGGCTGACCTCATGGCCTTCAGTCCCAGTCTTCCTCAGGGTTCCACCTCTACCGAGAATGTGAGTCATAATAATCTTGTTTCCAGCAATCTAATAATATTTATTTCAGCATTTCTTCTTAAATATTCCTTATGATTTCTCCTTTTTTAGTTGATTCTTTCATATATAATTTTTCAATGTTGTGCTGTGTTTGTCCAAATTAAGTACTTAGAATTATATTTGTTTAGTATGTACTTTTTCTTTTGGAGCATGCGGTTCTGTAGATCAAAAGTTGCTTACTTTCTATTTTGGGAGAAAGATTTTTCTAGTTGAAAATAATGGATCCATCTTCCTATTATATAGTGTATTTCCAAAACCAAATGTTTACAAGTCCATACTTTTCTAGTCAATCTTAATAAATGCTATAATAAAAAAATTTGAGATGTAGTTTGATCTAACACTTATTCTACATATTATTCTAATTTTATAAAATGTGTTTTAATATCATATGCTTAATTTTGCCCATTTATGTTTAGTGTAGTACTTGAATTATTTTAATTTATTACACCAATTTATCTTCTCTTCTTCATCACATATGTGTAGCACTGACTTTTAAAAACTTACATTATTGAATTGTGCTATGTTCATGATGACTGAATATTTGCAAATCAACAAAACAGTTTAAATGACAGTTAAATAGTCTTTTTACTGTGTTCCTTGTCTGTACAGGCAATATATTCACCTTCCAAATTTCAAAGAATGAGGGCCTGTAATTCCAGCACTCTGGGGCATTGAGGGGGGGTGGATCACCTGAGCTCACTAGCTGGAGACCAGCCTGAACGAGAG
The DNA here is from genome assembly GCA_963574355.1 of Loris lydekkerianus. NCBI lineage: Eukaryota > Metazoa > Chordata > Mammalia > Primates > Lorisidae > Loris > Loris lydekkerianus. The sequence continues at coordinate 26,420 of CAUYPK010133872.1, read as the reverse complement.
CAAGACTCCACCTCTAAAATAGCCAGTGTTGTGACAGGCACCTCTAGTCCCAGCTGCTTGAGAGGCTGAGGCAAGAGAATCAACTGAACCCAGGAATCTGAGGTTGCTGTGAGCCATGACACTACAGCCCTCTAAAACAAGAACAAAAACAAACCAACCAAAATTTCAAAGAATGAAATCTAATGTATACATATGGTGAAGTCTCCTTGCCACCTCCAATCCTCAACCATTCACTTTACCTTTCTAAATTCCTGAAGAAATTTCAGTTTGTTTTGTGTATAACAAGGTCATGCATGTATGTATATGTTTACAGCCTTCCTTTCTTCCTTCCATTTCTCTTTCTTGGACAGGGTCTAACTGTTGCTGGGGCTAGAGAGTAGTGCAGTGGCACAATCATAACTCATTGCAACTTCAAACTCTGAGGCTCAAATGATCCTATTAACTCCAGAGTACTTATGAATATATGTGTGAATCACCACAGCCAGCCAATTTTTTTTTTTTATTTTTTGTAAAGTCAAAGTCTTGCTATGTTGTTCAGGCTGCTATCTGAGTAGCAGATGTAGCCTCTGCTCAGCACCCATAGCACAGTGGTTTCGGTGCCGGCCACATACACGAAGGCTGGTGGGTTCAACCCAGCCGGGGCCAGCCAAGGAACAACGACAACTGCAACAACAAAATAGCTCAGCGCTGTGGGGGGCGCCTGTAGTCCCAGCTACTTTGGAGGCTGAGGCAAGAGAATTGCTTAAGATCAAGGGTTTGAGGTTGCTATGAGCTGTGACGCCAAGGCACTACCGAGGGCTACTTAGTGAAACTCTGTCTCAAGAAAAAAAAAAAGATGTAGCCTCAAGCAATACTTCTGCCTTGGCCTCTGAAAGTACTAGGATTACAGGCATGAGCCATTTTTCTGAAGCCTGCTTTTCTTTAAAAACAACAACAACAACAAAAACAACAACAAAACCCCAAACCCTTAAGTAATTGCACTATAAGCCTTCTCTTCTGCACTTTTTGTTTTTCCACCTTAAATTATATATTGGTTGTATGTCATATGATTTCATAAGTGTTTCCTCATTCTTTGTATTTATTGTATTTTTCAGTTTTTTATATCTGCATCTTATTTTATTGTAAGGATACATCATGATTTATTAATCCAGTTCTCTATTATGGAATAAACAAAAACAATAACTTAATTGCCAAAACTTCTTTTTAAAATTTACAAATAATTTAGTTCTTTAGGAATTTTATTTTTGGCTATTTTTTTTCAACAAAACTCAAGAACTTGTTTAATGATCAATAGAATTACTTATTAGTGAGCAGTAAATTCACATTCACCATAAACAGACCAAATCACAGCTCCTTTTGAAATAATAATCAGTTTTGGGAAAAGATTTATAAATATTCTTGACTTTCAGTGATGGTAATTGTAATTGTTTTTGTTGTTTTACTTATTTTCTTTTATGCTTACATGCATACATTTTCCAGAAAAACTTCCTAGCATATTTTAAAATTAAAAAAAAAAAATCCTACTTATCTTGGGAAATGCTAGATGTTGATTATTTTCCTTAGCAATCTATATTCACCAGTCATCATTACTTTTTTTTAAAAAAGCTAAAATAGTTTTCAGATGTTCAAACTCTTTGACTTTTGTCATGGCTATGGCATTTTTTCCCTGTTGGTAAAGTCCCTCACAGAGGTGTTGAGTAACGCCATTTTCTTCTTTGCAAAAAAATTGCTATTCTTTAGAATCAACTACAGAAATAGTCTTTGAAAAATGTGGAGGACAAATTTAAATAATTTCCCATAAAATGTCTTTATTCACCTTTTTTACTTCACTTGCTTTTTGTAAAAATTTTGTAGAAATTCAAAGGAACTCTTAATTACCTATTGTATAGGCATTCATGATAAATATATGGAGAATTTACTTTTGAGATGGACTTTGGCAAAGATGAAGTCATAGAAGAAAAATTTTGAACAAAGTGTGTTGAGGACGAGACAACATATTTCTGTAAAATATAATGCATGTTAGAAGGTGGTTACTGAGAAGATTGTCTCATATGTATCTCCCAGATGTGAGTCTAAAGTCCTGACAGTTGGTCAATAGAAAGACAAACTCAATATAGATTTTACTACTATCCAATGAAAGCTGTACTCATGAAATTATCACATAACAATGAAATTATGATATGCAAAAGGAGAACTGGGATGTATGCAAACTTTAAATATGATAGGCAAGACAAAGAAATCATAAAAATATGCACAGTATGTTTGTAGAAAGATCATGGTATAAGAATTGTGATATTTAAAAGATTTTGACTTTGGGTGATTAGTAATTAGATATTCTTTTGATTTTAGTCAACTTGTTTTCTAGATGATTTAGGATATAATGGTAAAAATGTCATGTAGAAAATGGAAATGGAAGTTGGAGATATAGATTTAAGAATACTTCAAATAATAAGCTAAATTGAAGGTCTAGAAGTAGAAACACTTAAAAAAAGGATAGATAAAAAATACAGCTAAAGGTATAACTTTGGAAAATATCCATATTTTTGAGCAGCAAGAAGAAGAACCAACAGAGAAGCCAATGGTAGAAATATTGCTAGGGTTTGTTGTGGCAGAGAAATCTCTGAAGGAAGTATTTTAAGTGAGAGAGATATTTTGACAAGTGGCAGAGATATCAAGAAATATTGTAAAGAATATGCATTTATACTTTTTATTAGTAAACAAAACTTTAGAAAATTTGACATTCATTGAATACAGAAAAGCATAAATTTAACAATAATCTACAAGAAGATAAAATATAGAAAAGTTAGAATTATATACTCATCTAAGAGTAATATATACCACTATTTCCGGTGACCACATTCTTTCCACATCCATGGAACGATATCCATGACTTCTGATATCCCCAACATATCTAGATCATATTTAAATTTATTGCTAATTGATACCAATTTTTAAAATACTGGGAAGAAACTCCTTTCCTTATGAAGAAAGAGATCACTAGATGAAATTAAATTACTGTAAGTGGCAAGACAGTATAATGCTTCTCCACTTGATAAAGTTAAAGATGTTCTATTAAAGTATGATAAAGGGAAAGAAAATACTTCTTAAAAGAAAGAACCGACATACTGAGGAAATAAATTCATGTTATCATTACCTTTGGAAGCCACAGGATGTCGCTGTCTACCAAGAAGTTCTGGCTAGCCGCGCTCCAAAGTCGTTCCTCTGACAGTATCTGTCTCTAAAAGCTGAACAATGGCAGATGCCGCGGAATTGGATTAAAAGACTCCAGAAAATACAGTAGTTCATCTTTAAACTAAGACCAGATTTTCTGACAGGAAACTAGTACTTAACATGGTGTATTCCTGGCAACGAAACCCGGGATTCCGGCGCTTGCTGCTCTCTCTTCTGCTTCTTGCATTCTGGGAGGCTGGGAGCGGCCAGCTTCACTACTCCATCCCGGAGGAGGCCAAACACGGCACCTTCGTGGGACGCATCGCTCAGGATCTGGGATTGGAGCTGGTGGAACTAGTGCCCCGCCTTTTCCGAGTAGTGTCCAAAGGCGGTGGGGACCTTCTGGAGGTAAATCTGCAGAATGGCATTTTGTTTGTGAATTCTCGGATTGACCGGGAGGAGCTGTGCGGGAGGAGCACGGAATGCAGCATCCACCTGGAGGTGATAGTGGGCAGGCCGCTTCAGGTTTTCCATGTGGAGGTGGAGGTGAAGGACATAAATGACAACCCGCCTGTGTTCCCATTAGAAGAACAAAAGCTGTTTGTTACAGAATCTAGAATGCCAGACTCTCGGTTTCCGCTAGAGGGCGCGTCGGACGCAGATATTGGCGCTAACTCCGTTTTAACCTACAGCCTTAGCTCTAATGATTACTTCACATTAGATGTAAAAGCAAAGAACGAAGAAAATAAACTGGTTGAGCTCGTATTAAGGAAATCCTTGGACAGAGAGGCCGCTACAGCACACAGTTTATTCCTGACAGCCACTGATGGAGGCAAACCTGACCTCACAGGCACCGTTCAGCTGCTGATCACTGTGCTGGATGTGAACGATAATGTTCCTACTTTCGAAAAATCTGAATATGAAGTAAGAATATTTGAAAACGCAGAAAATGGAACAACAGTTATCAGATTGAATGCTTCTGATCGCGATGAAGGTGCGAATGCGGCAATTTCATACTCTTTTAATAGGCTTGTTCCAACCATGATTATTGACCGATTTAGCATAGATGCAAATACTGGAGAAATAGTAATTCAAGGTAATTTGGATTTTGAACAAGTAAATTTATACAAAATCCGTGTTGATGCGACGGACAAAGGCCACCCTCCAATGGTAGGTCATTGCACTGTTTTAATAAGAGTTTTGGATAAAAATGATAATGCCCCCCAGATTGCATTGACTTCCTTATCCTTGCCTGTCAGAGAGGATGCCCAATTCGGCACTGTCATTGCCCTAATCAGTGTGAACGACCTTGATTCAGGTGCCAACGGGCAGGTTATGTGTTCCCTAACGCCCAACATTCCCTTCAAGCTTGTGTCCACCTTCAAGAATTACTATTCGTTGGTGCTGGACAGCCCCCTGGACCGTGAGAGTGTGTCAGCTTATGAGTTGGTTGTGACAGCACGGGACGGGGGCTTGCCTTCACTGTGGGCCACGGCCAGTGTGTCCGTGGAAGTGACCGATGTGAACGACAATGCGCCGGTCTTTGCACAGCCCAAGTATACCGTGTTTGTGAAGGAGAACAACCCGCCGGGCTGCCACATCTTTACTGTATCTGCGCGGGACGCGGACACGCAGGAGAACGCGCTGGTGTCCTACTCGCTGGTGGAGAGGCGGGTGGGCGAGCGCGCACTGTCGAGCTACGTGTCGGTGCACGCGGAGAGCGGCAAGGTGTACGCGTTGCAGCCGCTGGACCACGAGGAGCTGGAGCTGCTGCAGTTCCAGGTGAGCGCTCGCGACGCAGGCATGCCACCGCTGGGCAGCAACGTGACCCTGCAGGTGTTTGTGCTGGATGAGAACGACAATGCGCCCAAGCTGCTGACGCCTCGGGTTGGTGGTAGTGGCCACATGGTGACTGAGCTGGTGCCGCGGTCAGTGGGGGCGGGCCAAGTGGTGGCGAAGGTGCGCGCGGTGGACGCGGACTCTGGCTACAACGCGTGGTTGTCATATGAGCTGGAGCCAGCAGAAGGCAATGCCCGCAGCCCGTTCCGCGTGGGTCTGTACACGGGCGAAATTAGTACCATGCGCGCCTTGGACGAGGAGGACACTCAGCGCCAGCACTTACTGGTGCTGGTGAAAGACCACGGAGATCCGGCACTGACGGCCACAGCCACGGTGCTGGTGTCCCTGGTGGAGCACGGCCAGGCGCCAAAGGCCTCCTCACGGGCATTTTCGAGGGCCACAGGACAGGAGGCGGTGCTGGTGGATGTTAACGTGTACCTGATTATCGCCATCTGCGCGGTGTCTAGCTTGTTGGTGCTCACGCTGCTGCTGTACACGGTGCTGCGGTGCTCAGCGCCTCCCGCCGAGGGCGCTGGCGGGCGGGACAAACCCAGGCTGATGTGCTCCGGCGCGGTGGGGAGTTGGTCAAACTCCCAGCAGAGAAGGCAGGGGATGTGCTCTGGAGAGGGGCTGCCCAAGACCGACCTCATGGCCTTTAGCCCCAGCCTTCCACCGACTCTGGGATCAGGGGATGCAGGAGACCAGCAAGATTTAAATGTTGATCATGGCCTTAAAGTAAGTCCATTTATATTTAGAAATTATGAATTATGTATGTGGAAACTAAAATTACTTTTAAAGTGTTTCACATTCTTGGGCATATTTAGAGTCAATATTCAAACATTGTTTTAATTTTTAAAAACCCCATACAATTTATTTCTTAGAGCCTTAATACATTATTAACCATTCTCTACAGATTGGGTTTGTTCTCAAACTCGTTATCATTGAATAGTTTCCTTTTGTATTGAATATTGATTTTGGTTCAGTCTTCTCTTAACAATACTCCAATAACATCCAGTGTATTTGGAACTTTGTAGAAATGTATTCTTCCAAAGCCTTTGGGGGGGGGGGGAGGTTGGGGAGGGGATTATCCTCTGAAATTTTAATCTTATTTTATATGCTGTACGTTAAAATTCACGTTTTAAATGTAGGTATTATCTTGTTCTTATAGACATATTTATTTTTATTCACTTTATTTGGTTTTATGTTTATTTGTTTTTGTTTTGAGACACTCTCACTCTGTTGCCCTTAATAGGGTGTTGTGGTGTCATGGGCTCACAGCAATCTCAAACTCCTAGATTGGAGGTGCCTGGCTAGATTTTCTATTTTTAGTAGCTTTGGGATCTACCTCTTGGTTAGGCTGGTCTCCAAATCCTGAGTTGCGGGGATCCATCCGCCTAGGCCTCCCACAGTGCTAGGATTACAGGCATGCACTACCCTGCCCAGCCTATTTTTATTTACTTTTAGATCTCAGCTTGTCCATTTTTTTATCTGACTTTTTAGTGTCTGGTAGTTAAAAATATCTTTAATGTTTCCCTATTGTGGATCTAAGCAGTTCATAGATAAAGTACAGAATAATTTCCTTCCAAAATTTCATCATTTTCATTGTCTTCCTAATTTTATAAGAACCAGCTAAAATGAAAGCAAGAGGGAACAAATACATTCCTTTTAGTCCAGTCTCATTTAGAATATTTTGCTATTTGGAGACATTTTTATACACTTAGATGATTTTTTACAGGTGTCTTGTCAAAAATTTAACTTTTTAAAGCACCTATGTTTAGAAAATAATCACCTTTAGTCTGACAAGTATTGGGTAAACTCTAATCATAATGTCAGTCTTTTGTACATGAGTTGGAATGTTATCAATAATATTTTACATTAAGTTGATATTTAATATATGACTTAGCAAAATATTTTGATCAGAAAAATTGTACATGGTAATTCCATTCTTGCAGACCAAATTTATAATTTAAAAGTCTTCGGTACACAGAGTATCCAGTCTGATCATGGTTATTAGTTCATGTAGAAACATTTAGTATTCTGGAATAAATCTTTAAAAAGTCAAAAAATTTTGTTGTTTTTCAACCTTTTTTTCTTTTAGTTCTTCTTCTTGTCTTTTTACATTTGCTTCTTAAGACTGTTTGATGTGCTTTGATATTAAATACTCATTAAATTTTAAGGGTATTACTTATTGGCGATTGGTAGAACTTAGTGAAAGGGAATGAAGAGTTTTGGGGACTCTGAATTCTTATAATTTGCTATTAACATAGTTTTTAATGTTATCAGTATGATCATTAGTATAATCATTTATGATCAGATTATATGCCCCTTGCCCAACCAAAAGTAACCGCAGAATTATTTTGTGTTTGATTTTTATACTTCTCATAATCTCTGTTAATGTTTAGAATTTTATTTGGCTGTTAGAAACATATTCTGTAATATGAGACATTTTAATTTAAGAGGTTTTGTCTTTTTTATATGCTTATCTTTGTTATGCTGTTTGAATAAAATGTGAAGTTTTTCCTTTGTGAAAGTAATCTTACTCTTATATTTCCTAGTCCATGTATATCTACCTTGTTCTCAGGTATAACCTTACTACTGAATTTTCCTCCCAAATGTTTGTTTTTTAAAAATACCATAAATAGAAAAAAGGGGTACTTTCTACTATCTTGCATTGTATTTGATAACTCACCATTTCAATCAGTTTAGTTCTGTGTTCCTCCAACTGTCTAATTGATATTCACATTTCATATTCATATGCTTTTCACAATGAGGGAGTCTAAAACTATTTCTTATATGTTAATACTTTTCACAGTTCTAACTATGGTAATGCTTTTAACTATTAACTATTTCTTAAATTTGGATGCATCATAAGTTAGTCATTAAGGGTCACTATGGGTTCTAAAGTTCCCTGGATCAAATTCCCCCTCTACCATTTTTTTTAATGTGTAGCCTTTGGTAAAGTATAGCCTTTGGTAAAGTATTTGTCATTCAGTTCATTGGTTTTCATTTAGGCATGATAAATGTAAATTTTATAGCATAGATTTTTTTTTTTGAATCAAGCAAATTAATATTTATAAATTGTTTACAATAAAGTCTGACAAGTGATAAGAATATAATAAAATTCAGTTATTATTATTCTTAAAGAGGAAAATAAATGAATGATTGCAGAAAGAAAACCTAAAATGTCTGAAAGTCATTATGGCCTTCCATATTCATCTAATTGTATGTGAATATTATTTTTTTTAAAGTCATTTTTTTCAGATTAACTCAGGATATCTCAATATTTTGGATGTTGTGTGGCAAAATAAAAAATCTAAAAGTCAATTTTTATATGTTTTGTAAAGTCAAATTATCACCACAAATGTAAAAAAGGGGGGGTCTACAAAGATTAAAGTCCCCTCGAGGGAAGTCTGGACTACCTTATTAGGTTAATAGTGGTCTCTTTCCCATATTTATAAGTTGCCTGAAATGCCTCAGGGGTCTGGGTAGATGTCAGAAATTTTTATGTGTTTCTTTTTACTAATAGTATTTTTCTTAAATAGAAGTATACAATAATATTTTGATGATGTTTTAAAATGAATTTGTGTTGTAGTCCAATTCAAAAGGAGTAAACCATTTGTATAGACAGTCTTATATAATAACTTTAAAATATACTTTCATAGCAAGTAGAGAAGACCATAGTTACTAGTCTTCAGAAATCATTGAATTATCAAGACCCATCCTCTGGCTTCAAAAGTTTGAAGTAAAAATGAAGAACAAGTCATACAATGCAAGAGAAGATAATTATAACATGCACGAAGGAGGTAAATAATAGTGAGGTTGAAGTTGAAAGAAAATCACTTTCTATTTGACTTTTTAAAGGAACACTTGAAAGATTGTGGTTTTTAAATGGCTAAATTTCCCCTGGGAGAATATTGAGAATAACACATTTCTGTGAAGGAGAAAACAAGCAAAATTGAAGAAAACAAAAGGCATCAATATGACTGGAAACATGGAAAATTCTACTTTGGTTAAAATATGGTATATATATTTTTGGAATTTATTCTATATTTTACATAGAATAAAGGCAGAAAAAGTAATGTGAGAAAATCTCTTGATTTCGAGTACTAGACTTAGTGACTTTGAGTAGATTAAAGAGTTTGGATTCTCTTCAGAATTAATTGAGAGCTATCAAAATATTTTGAGAAAAGTAACTCAGGCCTTTTCAAGAAGGCTGAATGGGAAGATGAACTAAGAAGCTACTGCAATAATGAAGGATAGCAGCAATGGTAAAAAGCACCTCTTAGGCTTTTATCGGTAAGAATATGAAAGAAAAGATGGATGTGCAGAAATATCAATGACACAATAAACTGTCATGATTTTGCCTTTAGACTTGAGAAGCACTAAAATCTAGATTTATTTGATCTATTTGCACTTTGGAATAAGATAATAAAATGCACAAGAACTCTGTAAAATCAAGGCAGGAAAAGAGTCCCAAACATAACTTTAGAAAAAGAAATTGCTCAAAGTACTTAGGATGAACAATACCGAAATTATTAATAAAATGTATTATGAAAATATAATACAAACTATATTTTAGATTATAAAGAACTTATTCATAAATGATAAGACTTGTAAAGGATCAAACTATGTAGATGAAGGAATGCAACATGTTTCTGGAAACAGATTATGAAGAGAAAAACAGAAAATATTTTCTCTCCATTGCAAGACCTTAAAGCAAATCTTACTTTTTTGTGAAATATTCCATACATCTTCGATTCATAAAATTATCCAAGAAAACTCTACTTCAATTGGCTACTCATTTTTCTTGATTTCTTTTTTCAGAAATGAGCAAGTTTCTTTTTCATTAGTAGATTCCTAAGTTTCTAGATTTACGATGGATAATGACCTGTTGAGTTATTTTACATCAGAATCCCAAACGGATCCATATGGAAGATTCTGAATTCCAGAACAAAAGATTTTTCCCATCTAAAATTTGTGGGTTTTTTTTTTTTTAAAGTGAATGGATTGTTTTTATTGTGAATGGCACTTCATTCCTGATATCATTTTAAAATTATGTGGAAAGTTTCCTCCATCCTAAGAAGGCCACCACATTCAAGGTCCTACTAAATTTTAGGGGCTGTGAGTTTGCTAAGATGCCTCTAGCAAGAAAACGAGGTCTTCTGTTTTAGTAATGATTAATTTAAAAATTCAGAGACTGAAATAAAGTTTTGCAGAATAATGGAGAAATATTTTATTATGAAATTTGTACTTACACTTTGGGCCACGTGATGTCACTCTTTGCTGCGAAGTTCTCTCTGAATCAAGACAAATACAGCCATCTTTTTTCCCACGGGGTAATACGTCCCATTCTTTTTTACTCTCTGTGCTGAACAGTGGCGAACACTGGAGGATGGAGTTGACGAAATCAAAGGATTTCTCTTAATTTTTAGGTATTTCTCACAAATTATAAACAGACCAGGTATTTGAAATGTTGTGCTCAGGTCAAGGAGACCCAGAGACCAGGAATCTACTGCTCTCGTTTCTGATTCTAGCAGTCTGGGAGGCAGGAAACTGCCAGCTTCGCTACTCGGTCCTGGAAGAGGCCAAACACGGCACCTTTGTGGGCCGCATCGCGCAGGATCTGGAGCTTCAGCTGACAGATTTGGTGCAGCGCCCATTGCAATTGGATTTCAAAGGCCGCGGTGACCTTCTGGAGGTAAATCTGCAGAATGGCATTTTGTTTGTGAATTCTCGGATCGACCGGGAGGAGCTGTGCGGGCGGAGCGCGGAGTGCAGCATCCACCTGGAGGTGATAGTGGACAGGCCGCTTCAGGTTTTCCATGTGGAGGTGGAGGTGAAGGACATTAACGACAACCCGCCTATGTTCCCAGCTCCACAAAAGAATCTCTTCATCGCGGAATCCAGGCTGCTTGACTCTCGGTTTCCACTAGAGGGCGCAACCGATGCGGATATCGCGGAGAATGCTCTGCTCACTTACAGACTGAGCGCCAATGAGTATTTCTCGCTGGACGTACCAACCAAGGATGAGCAGGTAAAACCTCTTGGACTTGTATTACGAAAGCCTTTAGACAGAGAAGAAAACCCAGAGCTTCATTTATTGCTTATGGCCACTGATGGGGGCAAACCCGAACTCACTGGCACAGTTCAGCTACTCATCACAGTGCTGGATGCCAATGACAATGCCCCAGTTTTTGACAGAACACTCTATAAAGTGAAATTACCAGAAAATGTACCTAATGGAACATTGGTAATCAAACTCAATGCCTCAGATTTAGACGAAGGTTTGAATAAGGACATTATTTATTCATTCTCAAGTGATGTTTCATTGAATATGAAAGCCAAGTTCCACATAGATCCCATAACTGGGGAAATTACAGTGATAGGACTAATTGATTTTGAGGAAAGTAAAGCCCACAAGATTCAAGTACAGGCTATTGATAAAGGATTCCCACCACACTCTGGTCATTGTACAGTTCTTGTGGAAGTTGTGGATGAAAATGACAATGCTCCACAGCTGACTGTCAAAACTCTCCAGCTTCCTGTAAAGGAGGATGCACAAATGGGGACAGTTATTGCCCTTGTCAGTGTGACTGACCTAGATGCAGGTGCAAATGGACAGGTGACATGCTCCTTGATGCCTTCTGTCCCCTTTAAACTGGTGTCCACCTTCAAGAATTACTATTCATTGATGCTGGATGGCGTCCTGGATCGGGAGACTGTTTCCTTCTATGAGTTGGTGGTGACCGCTGGAGATGGGGGCTCACCTTCACTGTGGGCCACAACCAGCATGTTTGTGGAGGTGGCTGATGTGAACGACAATGCCCCGGCTTTTGCACAGCCGGAGTACACTGTGTTCGTGAAGGAGAACAACCCGCCGGGCTGTCACATCTTCACCGTGTCAGCACGGGACGCGGACACACAGGAGAACGCGCTGGTGTCCTACTCGCTGGTGGAGAGGCGGGTGGGAGAGCGAGCGCTGTCGAGCTACGTGTCTGTGCACGCGGAGAGCGGCAAGGTGTACGCGCTGCAGCCTCTGGACCACGAGGAGCTGGAGCTGCTGCAGTTCCAGGTGAGCGCGCGCGACGCAGGCGTGCCGCCGCTGGGCAGCAACGTGACGCTGCAGGTGTTTGTGCTGGACGAGAACGACAATGTGCCCAAGCTGCTGACGCCTCGGGTTGGTGGCAGTGGCCACACGGTGACTGAGCTGGTGCCGCGGTCAGTGGAGGCGGGTCACGTGGTGGCAAAGGTGCGCGCGGTGGACTCTGACTCAGGCTACAATGCATGGTTGTCTTATGAGCTGCAGCCTGCGGCTGGTGGCACAAGCAGTCCATTCCGCGTGGGTCTGTACACCGGAGAGATCAGCACGACACGTACTCTCGATGATGCCGACGTGTCGCTCCAGCGTCTGCTGGTGCTGGTGAAGGACCACGGTGAGCCCGCACTGATGGCCACGGCCACTGTGTTGGTGTCACTGGTGGAGAGCGGCCAGACGCAGAAAGCCTCTTCTTTGGCGTCTACTGGGGTTGCAGGTCCGGAGGCCATGGTGACGGATGTTAACGTGTACCTGATTATCGCCATCTGCGCGGTGTCCAGCTTGTTGGTGCTCACGCTGCTGCTTTACACGGCGCTGAGGTACTCAGCGCCACCCACTAAGGGCAAGTGTAGGGCTGGGAATCCCACAGTGATGAGCTCCAGCCAAATAGGAAGTTGGTCGTACTCGCAGCAGAGGCGCCAGAGGGTGTGCTCTGGGGAGGGTCCCTCCAAGACAGACCTAATGGTTTTCAGCCCTGGTCTTTCTCCGTGTCCTGAATCTGCTGATCGAGCAGGGGAACCATCTGTTTCTTTGGACTCCTCTGGGAAGGTGGGTTTTCTTTGTATTTTATATTTACATTTTTTAATTTATTTTTGAAAGATATTTGTATTACTTCATATGGTATATTTAAACAGTTTTAAGAATTCTTTTCTAGAAATGTGCCTGATATTTTTGTTTCTTTAATTTAGAACAGAATTCTATCTTTTGACTTTCTTAGAATTATCATAATGGTTCATTAAGCAGGTATTTATTGGTCAGGGAATCAATTTTATTAAAACCTGTGTTGAGAGATTGAATTCCTAATGCTGAGCTGCTATAGCATCTGAAAAATATTAGGTGAGAAAACCAACTTAGTTTTTACTCATTCAGTAAACATCCACACCATTCTAATGCTTTTAATTTCTATTTTATGCACAGTACTATAGTCTATTTCCATTGGCTATAAGAAACTTTTGCAGAGAAGAACAGTAAAGTTAACTCATTAACTTTGTTGTCCTTTCTTTATATTTCTCTGGATGGAGACTAAAGATATGATTGTTCAGCTCTCCTCAGTATGTAGCATTTCTTTTTTTAAATTTCAGATTAATATAAGGGTACATACAATTAAGACACATTGTTTGTGTTTACCTAATGTAAAGTCCAGGTTGCAGAAATGTAGTGTGTACCCTACATTGAATAGGTGAGAGCTTACCATACTTCCTCCCTTTCAGCCTCCCCCCTTCTTCAATGTAATGTGTTTTTCTCTCCTGTGGACTGGGCATGTACTTGTCCATCTACTAGTTTCATGTTAGGATTGAGTACATTGAATGCCTACTTTTCCATTCTTGTAATATTTTACTTAGGAGGATGCTCTGTGGATCCTTCCAGGTAAATACAAAAAATGTGAAGTCTCCATCTTTCTTTATGGCTGCATAGTGTTCCATGGTACATATATACCACAGTTTATTTAGTCATTCATGAGTTAATTCAACATCTTGGTGATTATGAGTTGGGCTGCAATAAACATTCTAGTACAAATGTACTTATGGTAAAATAATTTTTTTTTCTTTTGGGTAGATACTTAGAAATAGGATTGACAGATCAAATGGAAGGTATACTTTTGGCTCTTTGAGGATTCTCCATATTTCTTTCTAAAGAGGCTGTATTACTTTACAATCCCACCAACAGGGTGTAAGTGTTCCTTTCTCTCCACACCTGGGCCAGTGTCTGTAGCTTTGGGACTTTGTGATGTGGGCTATTCTTGTTGGGACTAGGTGATATCTCAAGGTAGTTTTGATTTGCATTTCTTTGATGATTATGGATGATAAGGATTTTTCATATGTTTGTTAGCCATTTGTCTGTCTTCTTGGGAGAAAGTTCTGTGCGTGTCTCTTGTATAAGTAACTTCCCATATTACTTACTGAGCATTTATACAATTGGTAATTTAGTCCCTTATATTCATCTCTATTTTATACCAGAGTATGGGCTGTTTTCATATGCAAATTCTTATGAGAGCTGTGAATGCCTTAGTCGTGGATTTATCTTTTGGTGTCATCCATCAACATAAACACAATAAGGTCCAGTGAAGTTGAAATTCAAAAAGGGTGGCAAAACAGACACATGAAAACATGAAAGAAATTTTAGTATTTTGCCTAATAGTTGTCCCTGTATAATTCTGTAAGTAACAATCCTCAATTCGAGCCAGAATTACGAAGCCAATGATGAAGCTTCCTCTATGCCAGTTCTTCTCAAATTATTGCTAGTTGGGGAGGGTAAATTATCATTCAATATCAACACTGATAGTAAAAAGGGCATTGTGAAGAAGTATACAAGACCATAGACATAAGCTGATAGTAAAAAGGGCATTGTGAAGAAGTATACAAGACCATAGACATAATCTGAGCCTGTCCCGCGCAAATCCTCCAGTCTATGGTGAGCCTATCCTTAGACCTGCTAATACTAAGTGCATTAGCAGTACTTGGAGTTTACATTAAACATGCTGGTTCAAGACTCTGCTTCAGAATTTCCAAAATCGGTAGTAGGGAAAAATTTGTATTTGAAAGAGCAATTGATGTGATTCTTATACAACTGAAGTTTTTGATCCATAGGCCTATTTGATAATTTTTATTCAATATGGAAGACATATATTGGGATATTTATGTTATAACTTGGTATATAATGCACATTAGCAGAAATGGGGTTTAGTTTTTATTATCTTGTGTTGAGAGTATTAATCAATGTAAACTTATTTTTAGACTCCCAATAATAGTGGAAACTGAGTATTGAAGTGGTAAATAACTCATTACATTTTAATTCATGCTTTATAAAAAAAGTAATCCCTAAATCAGAATTTGAATGAATTTGGACACTGGAGTCATTCCAAAGGAGTAAATAAGTATAAAAACAATTTGGTAGGACACAGCAGATGATGGACTGGGTGACAGTCATTCCTGTAAATTTTATTTTTAATAAATACCATTATGTTGTTTTCATTTTAATAACAAAAAAGAGATTAAAAGTTATTGATATACTTAAGAATATTTTCTTTGCAAATCACAACATCATTAAATGAAAGAAGTCAACCTTTTTGTAAGACCAAAGGCCCTGATATTGTTTTACTTTTTTTTTTTTAGAGAAAACTCAAGATTTTCCAGCTGCAGAGTTATATTAGTGAAGAATTTTCATCCCTAAATATTTGATTTTAAGAACTTTAAGAGAGATAAAAAGTATTTTTACTGCTGGTGGCGGTGAAAAACTTTATTGACATTGATAAAATTATTAGATAAATACCAGAAAGGTATCTTTTGGGTATCTGAAAAGCTTAAATATAACAAGGATGAAAGCACTTGTCTCTGAACATGGAAATCATAAATTTGTTAACTTATTTAGAATCATAATGAAGATTCTTTTTGTCCATGTAAGAGATCATAAAGTGCATCTTCTCCTTATTTAACTGACTTATTCATTAAAGTACTTTCCTATTTTGTTAAAGATAGAAACCACCGCTCTCAGTCTGTGCATAGCAATAATTAAGACATTGTAGAGTGACAACATAAGGTGAGTAATAATTTTTGCTGAAAATTAAATTTTGTCTTAAGCATCATGAAAACAAAGGTGGTCAAATTGAGGCCTGAGAATAGTTCACATTTATGGACACTCACTTTCCTTAAGGTACTATCTTAGGCACTTAATATATTATAATTCACAAAATGACCATATTACTATTAAGCCAATGTTATGAAAGTGGAAGCCAAGGTAGGGAGAGATTAAATGATTTTTCCAAACTCACATGACTAGTAAGTGGGATGATAGGAATCTAAATGGAAAAATGTCTGATGTTGAATCCAGTGTTCTCTTTACATTCTACTGATTACCAGAATTAGGAATTACAAACGCCTGACAGGTAATTGATGCTTGAGATAAGTGTCTAAATGACGTTTATTGAACCTCAAAATAATGAGAAAGAGAAGTGAATTAAGTATCAGAACATATAGAGATCTAAACTTTTTATCTAACAGAATACTAGTACATTCTAGTGTGCAAATATTAAGGACATTTTGAAATTTAGCCAGCGAAAATCATGTAGTTAGGGAAGGAATTACCTCTCTGAGATTCTACATTAAAAAAAGTTGCACTTGGGATCTACATTGATTATTATTATCTACAAAAGAGATAAGATGGGAAGCTTTGAAGACTCCGCTTCAGAATTATCTTTATCTCCACAGAGATAAAAAATATGTTAAAAAGTGAATAAAAAAATTATGAATAAAAGTTGTAAACTTACGGAATTGTACTTACACATAAAACCACCGGATGTCGCTGTCGTCCACGAAATAGCTCTTTAGAACAAAGGCATAACTGTTTCTCTAAGACTAGGAAGTAGCTACAATCTGAGATCTCGGCCATTTCGATAAAAAGTGGATGTAAGAAATAGGACAGGAAATGTCAGAATGTATTAGCAATCTAGACTGCAGATTCATCGATTTGTAAAGCAAGAGAAAAGTAAGATGTTCTCCAGATGGAGCAGCCCTGAAGCCCGGTGTTTGCTGCTCTCACTTCTGCTCCTCGCATCCTGGGAGGGGGGAAGCGGTCAGCTCCGTTACTCAGTCCCAGAGGAGGCTAAACACGGCACCTTCGTGGGCCGCATCGCGCAGGACTTGGGGCTGGAGCTGGAGGAGCTGGTGCCGCGCCTGTTCCGGGTGGCGTCCAAGGACCGCGCGGACCTTCTGGAGGTAAATCTGCAGAACGGCATTTTGTTTGTGAATTCTCGGATCGACCGGGAGGAGCTGTGCGGGCGGAGTGCGGAGTGCGGCATCCACCTGGAGGTGATAGTGGACAGGCCGCTGCAGGTTTTCCACGTGGAGGTGGAGGTAAAGGACATTAACGATAACCCGCCTATGTTCTCCATAAGAGAACAAAAACTCTCCATACCTGAATCCAGACTGCTGGACTCTAGATTTCCGCTAGAAGGCGCATCTGACGCAGATGTTGGCGAGAACGCAATGCTAACTTACAAACTCAGTCCAAATGAATTTTTCATTCTGGATATTATAAACAAAAAAGATAAAGACAAATTCCCAGTGCTTGTTCTGCGAAAACTACTAGATCGTGAAGAAAACCCGCAGCTTAAGTTGTTACTGACAGCAACTGATGGAGGCAAACCCGAATTTACTGGATCTGTTTCTCTGCTGATCTTAGTGTTAGATGCCAATGATAACGCTCCTGTATTTGACAGACCTGTTTATGAAGTCAAGATGTATGAAAATCAAGTGAACCAAACATTAGTAATATGGCTCAACGCCTCTGATGCGGATGAAGGAATAAACAAGGAAATGATTTATTCATTCAGCTCTTTGGTTCCACCCGTGGTAAGAAGAAAATTTCAAATAAACGAAAGCACAGGAGAAATAAAAGTAAATGATGCTATTGACTTTGAGGATATTAACACTTATGAAATTCATGTAGATGCTACAGATAAAGGAAACCCACCTATGGTTGGTCACTGCACCGTTCTAGTGGAATTACTGGATGAAAATGATAATCCACCTGAGGTGGTAGTTACTTCTGTGTCTCTCCCAGTGAAAGAAGATGCTCTCATGGGCACTATCATCGCCCTGATAAGCGTGTCTGATCAAGACTCTGGCGCCAATGGACATGTCACTTGCTCCCTGACGCCCCATGTCCCATTCAAGCTTGTGTCCACCTATAAGAATTACTATTCGCTGGTGCTGGACAGTGTTCTGGACCGCGAGAGCGCATCCAGCTTTGAGTTAGTGGTGACAGCACATGATGGAGGCTTCCCTTCTCTGTGGGCCACAGCCAGCGTGTCCGTGGAGGTGGCCGACGTGAACGATAATGCGCCAACCTTCTCGCAGCCTGAGTACACGGTGTTTATAAAGGAGAACAACCCGCCAGGCTGCCACATCTTCACTGTATCTGCGCGGGACGCGGACACGCAGGAGAACGCGCTGGTGTCCTACTCGCTGGTGGAGAGGCGGGTGGGCGAGCGCGCGCTGTCGAGCTACGTGTCGGTGCACGCGGAGAGCGGCAAGGTGTATGCGCTGCAGCCGCTGGACCACGAGGAGCTGGAGCTGCTGCAATTCCAGGTGAGTGCGCGTGACGCGGGCGTGCCGCCTCTGGGCAGCAACGTGACGCTGCAGGTGTTTGTGCTGGACGAAAACGACAATGCGCCCGAGCTGCTGGCGCCTCGGCTTGGAAGCACTGGCGGCGCGGTGACTGAGCTGGTGTCACGGTCTGTGGGGACCGGCCATGTAGTGGCGAAGGTGCGCGCGGTGGATGCTGACTCTGGCTACAACGCGTGGTTGTCCTATGAGCTACAGCTGACTGCAGGCGACAGGCGCAGTCCATTCCGCGTGGGTCTGTACACTGGCGAGATCAGCACGACGCGCCTTCTGGACGAGACAGATGTGTCGCGCCAGCGCCTGCAAGTGCTGGTGAAGGACCACGGAGAGCCTGCGTTGACGGCCACTGCCACTGTGGTGGTGTCGCTGGTAGACAGCGGCCAGGCACCAAAGGTCTCTTCACGGGCACTGGCTGGAGCTGCAGGCCGGGAGGCAGCGATTGTGGATGTCAACGCGTACCTCATCGTAGCAATCTGCTCGGTATCCAGCCTCTTGGTGCTCACACTTTTGCTGTACACCGCGCTGCGGTGCTCGGCGCCTCCCAGCGAGGGCGCATGCGGGCCCAGCAGGCCCAGGCTGGTGTGCTCCAGCGCTGTGGGGAGCTGGTCCTATTCGCAGCAGAAGGTATGCTCTGGGGAGGGCCCACCTAAGACGGATCTCATGGCCTTCAGCCCCAGCCTTCCACCCTGCCCAGTGGTAGATGTGGGAGTAGAAGACCAGTGTACTGGGGCGAGCCAGTCTAGAAAGGTGGGTTGTTACATTTTCATTTTCGTATTTTGTCTTGTGAATATTTTTTTCACCTAATTTTTCTCACAAGTATGTCTCAGAATATTTTTATTCGTTGCAGGCCATTTTAACGTAAATATTTCTAGTAATGCTTTTGCAATACAGTTTATTAAGGAAGTGTAGTTTATATTTTGTTTATCCTACCCAATATGTCAAACTTTGCTTGGTACTTTAATTTAAAAATGATATTTTTTCCCTCTGAATACACTAATATTTTAAAATAGAAATACTTGATATAGGTTGTAGTTTTGGCTATCCCTTTTCATAATTTCTTTTTGTTACAAATATCTTTAAGATCAGTACTTTAATGCATGTTTATTTCATTTTCAAATCTAAATTTTTATTTGTCCTTATTACTTTAACAAAAAGATCCCACTGATCCATATCTCTTTTCAGTGAAAATGAGTGTGTGTGTGGGAGGTTGCTTTGTAATCATAGAATATTAGAACCACAACTTACATGAACAAACATTCAGTGATTATACTTTTTCCTCAATTGCACAATACATTGACCAGGAGTTCCATCGTTAAAATTTCCTTATCTTAGGAATCAAGATAAAAATGAGCTTTAAAAATGTGTTTTATCTTAGCAGTAGTGATGCCTGTACTAGTGTGTGTTATTTGCTTTCTTTAACAGAAGAAGAACTATTTTTCAGATTTATTTACAATAAATTTATCCAGCAACTCTTCATTATCTGCTCCTTTTCAGCATTAAGCATTGCTTATGATGTTCAAGTATTATCTTTTTTATTTTGAGGAAGAAATTATGGTTATGATAACAGAGAGAATTGGAAAACCATTTTCAATTTAAAGGAGATTGTAAATACTTACCTTAGTCCACATTAATATTAGAAGTCTGAGGAGAAAATGCAATTACCCTCTTAGAATGTTTTCTACTGATCTGATATACTGTAAAGTTTAGTTTAATGGCTTCCTTAGTCATCTTAAACCATTTACTTTGGATGACATAGACTGAGAAACGCAAGCCATTTAAATTGCATGTTTGCAGAACTACCCCATCAATTATGCTTTTCTGAAATTGGTTGTTACCTGATACCTATAATTTCATTTTTAATAAAATTATTAATTCTAGGCTTACTAAATACCAATGCAACTAATTTATCATCTTGACTCCAAATCTTTGCAATTACTTTTTTCCTTTTCCTTTCCCTTTCAGTAGGGAGATTCAATTTGTTACTCAGTGTGTGCTTCATAAATAAGTTCCAATAAAAGTTGAAATTGTTATTCAACTTTAAGAATACAAAAAAGACTACTGTGGCAGGAATTTAAGCATGGTATTGCCTTCAATTACTTTTCATGGTCATGGTCTGTGTCCAGCCCTAAGAGATTACAAATCATAAGTTAATGCAGAGTTTAAAAATGCTACAATATCAAATTTTTATAAAATATATGCCTTTCACTCAGATATTTAAAATATATGCTTTTGCTTCAGATAGTTAAGAAATCCCCCTGAATAATATCATCCCACAGTATCTCCTTTTATTATAGTAAGAACTTATTCATTATAAAACTCTCAGTTTTGCATGTGAATTAATCTTTCTATCAATGGTAATTTAAATTCATATAATTTCAAGTCTTGCAATATAAATGTTAGGAAGGCAATTTCACCTCCAAGGGGAAGATATTCTGATTGAGTCCCCCATCTTTCAAAGAAGGAACACAATCATTGTAGATATGGAATTGGGCTATCTTTACCTTTCTTTCTAATAGTATAAATGTGCTGAGTATTTTCCAGTACTTTTACTTTTTCATTTAGCAATTTTTTTATGTTATTATGTTTTATAAAGTGGACTCTGATAAAACTAGGAGCAATAATGTCTTTGAAGTAAACAACCAAAAGTGATACAGGTAAAAGCTTATTTAAAATCAAAGATAGCACAATATTTTCTCATTCCCTAAAGTATGTATTGTGATTTCTCCTTACGAAACTGAATTTCATGTCTTTTAATTATGTTTGGACTTGAGTGTTTTCTGAGCTTTTGTAATCATAAGTCCCAGACCTGTCAACATTCACACATGGCTTCATTTTAGCTTGTACATCCATTTCCTTCTCCTAATATCTGTCCTGTCTATTGGCACTTTATAGTGTGCAATCTTGAACAGTTTATCCAAAGATATATATATATATGCTATTAATATATATATATGCTATTAATAAATAGAATTATGTGTTTACTAATATAGTTCTATTTATTTTACTTTGTCTTCTTTTGGACACATTTCCTTTAAAAATACCTATATTAATAACAACATTAATCAGTTAACATTTTATGCAGCAGCATAATAATCCTGAGATTAAGGAAGTAAATGCAGAAATGAGAGGAAATGAGCAGAAAACTCAGCACGTGAAGCTGAGAGATAACAAAGACAAGTTTTACTGATTTGTCTGACAATGTCTTACTTTGGTTTTGTTATTAGGATAAATATTTTTTAAAACTTTGTGGACAATTTCTTCAATTCAATTCTGAGGCATGAAACTAGAAAATCTCCCAAATAAAAGATTCCTTTTCTTTTTGAGACAGAGTCTCACTATGTTGCTCTTGGTAGAGTGCCAGGGCATCACAGCTCACAGCAACCTCAAACTCTTGGGCTCAAGCGATTCTCTTGCCTCAGTCTCCCAACTAGCTGGGACTACAGGTGCCCATCACAACACCCTGCTATTTTTTGTTGTAGTTGCCATTGTTGTGTAGCTGGCCCAGGTTGGGTTTGAACCTGCCAGCCTTGGTGTATGTGGCTGGCACCGTAACCACTGTGCATCAAGCTGGAAAGATTGCTTTTGATACTCTTGCAAATAAGAAATTAGTCCATTTCTTTTAAAACTATAAATCTTAACTTTTTAATCATGTTTAACATGCTAAGCTAGAAAGATTGCTTTTGATACTCTTGCAAATAAGAAATTAGTCCATTTCTTTTAAAACTATAAATCTTAACTTTTTAATCATGTTTAACATGCTATTTATTAGATGACATTAAAATGAAACTAATCAAGGATGCTCTTTAGTTCTTGTTGATACAGTATTTGTGATAGTCTCTTTTGAGATAAGTTACTAACTCATATATTTATTGGAATACTATAGTTATTGGCTATATGTAAGCCTTGGAATTTGGAAGTTTTAAACCTTTTCTGTTATACAGGATGGACATATAGTTCATGTGCAATTTAAAATTGTTTAACATAGTAAATTGCACATGAACTTTATGCCCACCCTGTATGTACTTAATTAACGAAGCAATCTTTTAAAACAAAAATAGAATAGACCTTCAGCCTAGAGTCATTCCCAAAGAGAATGGTGGTCACTTCAGCCAGTAAACACAGAAGGTTTTAAAAATATGCTCTTTATGAATTTAGTTATATTCATATGCTAATTTTTTATTGAACTTTCCTTTATGTAATATATTGGTGGAGAAGTTATGTTTTTTATAATTAAAAATATTGAAGTATAAATCATTGACATAGATTTACAATGATTCAATTACTGTTTTAGAAAGTTCTCAAAATAAGGGCTGAAGCTCACTTTTATATAAAACCTAACATTTCTTTGGGTATACTTGTACAATTATTTTTAGTAGGGAAATGTGGAATTTTCTTTCTTTCTTTTTTTTTGAGACAGATTCTCAAGCTGTTGCCCTGGGTAGAGTGCTGTGGCCTCATAGCTCACAGCAACCTCAAACTCAGGCTCAAGTGATCCTCTTGCCTCAGTTTTTCTATTTTTAGTTGAGACAATGTCTTGCTTTTGCTCAGGCTGGTCTTGAACTTGTGAGCCCAAGTAATCCTGCCTCAGCCTCCCAGAGTGGTAGAATTACAGGCATGAACCACTGCACCCAGTCAGAATTTTCTTAATGGATTCCATCTACTAGAAGAATTTTGATGTTGGATAATTGGTTCCTTATGGTCATGAGAATTATTAAAATATTTATTCTTCTTCAAAACAACACTGATACAGTTGATTGTAATTGATAAAAACTGCTATGCAAATTTTAATATATCTTTTGTATTTGAGATTAAAAACAGGGATGTAAAAGAGAATGAATAAATGAAACTTAGAATAACCTTTATATTCTTGCCTCCTCAAACCAATTCTAAAACAAAGTAGGTATAAACAAATATAATTTGAATTCCCAATTGTGTGTATTTTTGAATGAGAAAGGGATTATCTTTGCCAAATAAGCGATGAATATGAAGCACATTGAAGTTATCCTTCAGGATGGAGACTTCAACATTCACCATGCGCAGATACAGTAGTTTAAAAAAGCTTTAAAATGAAACAAAGTGTTATAAATATACTTGTTTCCAAGAGTCAATACTAGCTAAATAAATATTAAATCAAAGCAAATATATCTTTGGATAAACCGATTAGTAGCTTCTCAGCATTGACTTGAAATCCCATTATGTACAGGAGGCAACTTGGAGACCAAATGTTTAGAATAATTTAACACAGTGTAATGATTAAGCAATAGAAAATTATAGTGTTAGGAGTAAACTTTGTAAAAGCCCAGTCCAAAATTATCAGTTCTAAAAAAATGGAATCGTTAGTATCCTACATACACGATCTTTCTCATACTCAAATATGTGATAATATAGTTAGTACACTAGTACTTTCTCTTAGAGGTCTATATAAAAGTTAAAACTTTTCGTGGAATTTGATTTGTAAGACAAAACCACTTTTAAAGAGCTACTGGTCACACACAAAAAAGGTACAAAAGACTTAAAAACCCATGATGAAAAACATGGACACATCTAAAGGAATTAGGAAAGAGCAAGGTAAGCGAAATAGTATGAACTCAAAGGCACTTACATTTTGGGCCACAGGATGTCGTTGTTCTCCAAGAAGAATATGGGAGTAGATTATATATATTGTTTAACCGAAGAGAATCACAGTATCTCCGTATCAGAAAGACGCGTCACTGTTCCGGTGCTTTAAAGACTATAAACACACCGTTATTGTTAAGATCAGCTGGGAACTCAGGAGCAAGGAATCGAAAGAAAGATCTTAAAGGGACTACGTCTTTCTAGTCAAGAAATATTGTTTCGTTAACCAAAAAAGAGGCATGATATCAGTCGCCAGACCAGGTAGCCAGGGAACCCGGAACCTGCTGCTCTCGCTTCTGCTTCTCGAATTCTGGGAGAGGGGAAATGGCCAGCTCCACTACTCGGTTCTGGAGGAGGCCAAACACGGCACCTTTGTGGGACACATCGCTCAGGACCTGGGGCTGGAGCTTGTGGAGCTGGTGCCGCGCCTGTTCCGGCTGACGTCCAAAAGCCGCTTGGCCCTTCTGGAGGTAAATCTGCAGAATGGCATTTTGCTTGTGAATTCTCGGATCGACCGGGAGGAGCTGTGCGGGCGGAGCGCGGAGTGCGGCATCCACCTGGAGGTGATAGTGGACAAGCCGCTTCAGGTTTTCCATGTGGAGGTGGAGGTGAAGGACATTAACGACAACCCGCCGTTGTTCCCAGCTACACAAAAGAATCTGTTTATTTCCGAAACCAGGGCGCTTGACTCTCATTTTTCACTAGAGGGCGCCTCGGATGCAGACGTAGGAACCAACTCTCTGCTAATTTACAGACTGAGCCCAAACGAGTATTTCTCACTGGAAGTACCAACCAACGAAGAGAAGGTAAAACCACTTGAACTAGTGTTAAAAAAGCCTTTAGACAGGGAAGTCGCTTCCGAGGTTCGCTTGGTGCTCAAAGCAATTGATGGGGGGAAACCTGAGCTGACTGGCACTGTAGAGTTGCATATCACAGTGCTAGATGTCAATGACAATGCCCCAGTGTTTGACAAAGCGGTCTATCGCGTGAGATTAATGGAAAATGTAAGAAACGATACGCTAGTTATTAGACTTAATGCCTCGGATTTGGATGAGGGCTCAAACAGCCACATTCTTTATTTCTTTGAAACTGACGTCTCTCCTAACATAGAAGCCTCTTTTTGCATAGATTCAAACAGCGGAGAAATAAAAGTAAAAGGAAAAATAGATTTTGAGGAAACTAAATTATGGAAGATTCAAATAAAGGCCGTTGATAGAGGGAATCCCCCAATGTTTGGTCACTGCACAATCTTGATAGAAGTCTTGGACGTCAATGATAATGCTCCAGAGTTAGTGATAACATCTCTATCGCTACCTGTGCAAGAGGATGTTCCACTGGGGACTGTCATTGCTCTAATCAGTGTCACTGATCCTGACTCTAGTGCAAACGGACAGGTGACCTGCACCCTGACCCCCCATGTCCCCTTCAAACTGGTGTCCACCTTCAAGAATTACTATTCATTGGTGCTGGACAGCACCCTGGACCGGGAAAGCAAGTCTGACTACCAGTTGGTGGTGACAGCTAGGGATGGAGGCTCTCCTTCTCTGTGGACCACAACGAGCGTGTCTGTGGAGGTGGCTGACGTGAATGACAATGCGCCGGTGTTCCCGCAGCCCGAGTACACAGTGTTTGTGAAGGAGAACAACCCGCCAGGGAGCCACATCTTCACAGTGTCAGCACTGGACGCGGACGCGCAGGAGAACGCGCTGGTGTCCTACTCGCTGGTGGAGAGGCGGGTGGGCGAGCGTGCGCTGTCGAGCTACGTGTCTGTGCACGCGGAGAGCGGCAAGGTGTATGCGCTGCAGCCGCTGGATCACGAGGAGCTGGAGCTGCTGCAGTTCCAGGTGAGCGCGCGCGACGCAGGCGTGCCATCTCTGGGCAGCAACGTGACGCTGCAGGTGTTTGTGCTGGACGAGAACGACAATGTGCCCGCGCTGCTGGCATCTGGGGCTGGCAGTGTGGACGGCGCGGTGACCGAGCTGGTGTCACGGTCTGTGGGGGCAGGCCACGTGGTGGCGAAGGTGCGCGCTGTGGATGCGGACTCGGGATACAATGCTTGGCTGTCCTATGAGCTGCAGCCAACAGCAGGAAGCGCGCGCAGCCCGTTCCGTGTGGGTCTGTACACCGGCGAGATCAGCACGACGCGCGCGCTGGACGAGAATGACTCGCTGCGCCAGCGCCTGTTAGTTCTAGTGAAGGACCACGGAGAGCCGGCGTTGACGGCCACCGCCACCGTGCTGGTGTCGCTTGTGGAGAGCAACCAGGCGCTGAAGGTTTCTTCGCGGGCGTTGGTGAAGGCTATGGGTCCTGAGGCGGCGCTGGTGGATGTCAACGTGTACCTGATCATCGCCATCTGC
>CAUYPK010133869.1:0-25876 GCA_963574355.1 Loris lydekkerianus | reverse complement strand
TAATATTTAACTTCTGCCTTATAATGGACTAAAGGAATGTGCTTATATAAGAAATAAAATGTAAGTTTCACCTATACCCTTGCAGAATATAAATGTCTGAACACAATAACTAAGAAAATGCCATGAAGACTATGTTAACCAATTCGATGAAAATATTTCAAATTGTATATAAAACCAGAACATTGTACCCCATGATTGCATTAATGTACACGGCTATGATTTAATTTAAAAAAGAAAAATATATATAACGAAACCCTGTCTCTTCAAAAAAATTTAAAATAGTGTTGTGGTGTGTACCTGTAGTCCCAGCTACGTGGAAGGCTGAGGCAGGAAGATCACTTGAGCCCAGAGGTTTGAGGTTGCAGCGAGCTATGATGACACCACTGTGCTCTAGCCTGGACAACAGAGTGAGAGACCCTGTTAAAAAAAAAAAAACAAAAACCAAAAAACCTAACTGAAATAATCAAGACACAAAAGCATAAATGCTACATGATCCAATTTATATTGTTGGGGATGAATTTTTTCTTTAACCTTCATAAGATCTTAGTTGAAACATATCCCTGTAACTAAAGATAGATTAACAAGAGCAACATAAGTTTAACATGTAGATTTCATATATACCTGGGTAATACTCAGAGAGTGAGTAGTTTTCAAAGATTTGGGTTTAATCCCCCCCACCCCCCTTTTTGAGACAGAGTCTCACTTTGTTGCCCCAGTAGAGTATTGCTGTCATAGTTCATGGCAACCTCAGACTCTTGGCTCAAGCGATTCTCTTGCCTCAGCCTCCTGAGTAGCTGGGACTACGTTTACCTGACATAGCGCCCAGCTATTTGTAGAGATGGAGTCTTACTCTAGTTCAGGCTGGTCTTGAACTCATGAGCTCAGGTGATCCACCCACCTCAGCCTCCCAGGGTGCTGGGATTACAGGTGGCTGCGCCTGTCCTAAAATTCCCATTTTTATAACATCATCCACTCAGAACTATAATGTTTTTAGAGAAGTGACAAGACAGAAGGACTTTGAGTACTTACAGATGACAACTTGTGGGAGGGCAAACAGCAGTCAGATAAAGGCTACTTAGGAGGGCTGGGTAAAGTGGATCTCTTTGGTGCCATCCCAGCCCATGGGGGTATAAAATTGGCTTCTGGGGTTAACTTTTGTTCCCCTTGGTAGAAGAAGGGATAGAATACTTTTTGTCTTTATACATCTACATCCTGCTTTTAAACAAACAGAGAAAGGGCAGAGAGCTTTACTATATCTGCTGCTTCTTAATTGCCTTTAGCTCAACAATTCTTCATGTTTTGGTGGTGTCATGTTCTGATTTCCCACAAAGTAAAGTTCTAGAAAAGGAAAAACCATGATGCAAAAAAGCAGATCCATGGTTGCCACATGCTGCAGAAAGAAATAATACCAACGATGCCAACAATACATATTGTTGCAAGTAGGGAAAGGAGATTGACTGCAGGGGATCTGCAGGGTCTGGGGGAGCTTTTTTGGGTGATTGATAGAAATGTCCTGTATCTTCACTGGGTGATGGTGGGCAACTGGACATACCTGTTGAACTCATCAGTGGCTTAAATTGGTGAATTTTAATGTATGAAAATTGAACTTCAATAAAGCTGATTTTACTATGCCTTTTTGAAACCTCTGTTTTTGGCTAGAACATTGAGGGGAATTATTTGTCAACTCATGGGTGTGGTGTGGCAACCTCCAAGCTTGCAGAGGATGAACATTACCTGTTCCTAACATAAGAGCCATACCCTGAGGCTTGGTGCTTGGGCACTGTCACACTTTGAAGCTCAGTTTTGAGCTGGGACAAGGAGAAAAAAGGGGCATTGTGGGACATTCTTGGTCACAGGTGTTAAAAGATGATTTTCAAGAAGGGTAAATTTCTGACTCCCATAGGATATAAAAATGAATTCATGTTAAAGAGTTGACTTATGAGAGAACCAGGCAGATGTAACGAGAATACATCTTGTTATTAGATAAGAGAATAAGATAATGAGTAAAATTTAGAAGAATAAAGGAATATTGAAATGAATGTGCAAATGGAGGCAAGATTTGTTTTTCCACAGGAGTTGGGGGAGGTGGGTCCCCCCCATTGGACAGCATTCATTTGTGTATCTAGAAACAAGATTACTGTGCATTGCTATTAGTTATTTACACTTTATGCACTTATAAAATAGAATGGAATCAAAATTGGATCCCAGGGAGGGTAGGCTATAGACAGTGTCTACTTTTCTACTGAAGCACAGATTTTTCCTGCCTAGGGATTTTTGTTGTAGATTTTGCTGTTGCCTTTTGTATTCTTTCTCAGGCTCTATCTCTACTTTCAAAGTGATTAATGCAGTAAAACTCCCTTTCCCCTTGGAGAATTCATTTGTTAAAGAACACTTCAATGGGATACAGAGTTATTTTTCTGAACACCTTGAGTAATTTTGCCATTGCAAGCAGCAAGTGGCCTATTGTAAGTGTATACCAATCATACTCACTCTGCTCCAGGATATCATCACCTTTGTGAGAATCCGTAGGTGGACCTGTCTCAGAGCTCAGGTCTTGCTTAAGGTGAGGCTCTTACTTGGCAAACCCAGCCCATCTCTCTATCCTCCAGCTTCCAGTAGTCAGAAGACAATGATAAATGACAGTAATATCCACAGCTTTGGAACATAAATGCTCACTTGAAAAACTTCCATATTTTCTTGGATCAATTTTTATTACAAATCCTCATCCCCATACTAATACTACTATTTGTAAAAGGATAGTTGAAATAAACTTCCTCTATAACTTTTAGAATTATATGGAGGCCTCAATTACCGCATATCTGAATAGAATACAAGACACATTGGAGCTAAACTTGTGTTGTTGCTAGAGTGTGAAGGTTAACAGCAGAGAGAGTAACCAGGTGAGCTTTGGATTAAATCCTTTCTCTACCATATACTGTATGACTTTGAGCAAACTTCCTACCTTCCACGAGTCTTCTTTTTCTCTGCACAGTGGGATTGTAATGCAGAATAAGTGGAAATGCAAATAAGGATTTAGGATAGTGGATTGCATGTAGAGAGGAGGCATTGAATCATCAACTATGACGTGTATAAACAGGATGGGGTAAGGAGGGCAGAATTATTGATTTTATTCACTGTGCTACCACATGTCTGATTATTATATTAAGGCTTAGTATGTGCATAATGAATGCTCAATGAATGATGGTATTATTGCAGTCTTCTGCATAGTCTGTTTATGTAATGATCCCCGTCATCGTGGCCAATAGCTTGAACTTTAAACTGTACACCAAACTTCTTTTTTAAAATTTTTTTTCTAGATCAGAACAATTTATTATGCTCAAGCAATTCTTTACATACACATAACACAAAGAATGTTACAGTAATTTATTTCATGCTTGCTGATTTAAATTTGAAGTATATTCTTCATATCAATTATCAATCCAGTGAAAATACCATGAAAAAAGTGGAAAATGCTATGACTATAGTTATCTGAAATAGGAAAATAAATCTAGCTGCTAAACAAATATATTCCCTTTCTTCATAAAGGATACTTTAAAAGTTTATATTTTATTTTATTTTATTTTTATTATTAAATCATAGTTGTGTACATTAATGTGATCATGGGGCACCCTACACTGGTTTTATAGACCATTTGACACATTTTCATCATAGTGGTTAACAGAGCCTTCCTGGCATTTTCTTAGTTATTGTGTTAAGATATTTATATTCTACATTTACTAAGTTTCACATGCACCCTTGTAAGATGCATCACAGGTGTAATCCCACCAATCACCCTCCCTCTGCCCATCCTCCCCCCTCCCTCCTCTCTCTCTTCCTCTTCCCCATATTCTTAGGTTATAACTGGGTTATAGCTTTCATATGAAAGACATAAATTAGGGCTGAGTACATTGGATACTTTTTCTTCCATTCTTGAGATATTTTACTAAGAAGAATATGTTCTGTTGAATCTGCTTTGTTTTTCTTGTAGTCTTTAGGCCTGTAATGCTTTGTATTCTTTGTCAATTCTTATTGACACTGCTATATCTTCACTTTGTTTATTCTACTCATGCATTCAATAAAGTCTGTGCCAAGCACAGGTCTAGGCTCTGCAGACAGACCAACAAAATGTGATTCCTGCTGTCAAGTTGCTCATGATCTAGTGAGATAAGATGATCAAGACAAACAATGATTACAATGTTGGGAAAATATTCCATAATATGAGTGAGGACAGGAGGCTTAGTTGCTCAAGAAAAGGGATGCTCCCTTATCCTAAGGAGGAGGGATCAGAGGAAAGGCTTTCTAGAGGAGGTGATAGTTGAGCTGGAGGAGGTGACATTGAGTCTCAAAAGATGGTAGCCATTGGGCAAGAAAATAACTGGCTAAGGGTATTCCAGGAAGAGGGCAAGTTGAAAGATACAAAGACATGAACAGTACATCTTGTTTGGTTAGAGGTGCATTTAGAGGGATTAAGATTTGAGATCAGAGAAGTACTAAGAGTCAAATCACAAAGTTATGCTAAGAATCTTGAACTGTACATTGAAGATGGAGGTGAGCCCCTGAGTGATTTGAACCCAGCAGTGACATAAACCAACGTCCATTTTTAAGAATAAATTCTAGTGACAATATAGATTAGAAGAGGCAAAAGTGCATGTGGAGAAAGCTGGTAGGAGGTGACTGCAGTCATTAGTGAGAAAGAATAAGGGCCAGAGCTGATGGTGCTTGTAGCTCAAGCAGCTAGGGCACTAGCCACATACACCAGAGCTGATGGGTTCAAATCCAGCCAGGGCCTGCCAAACAACAATGACAACTACAAAAACAACAACAAAAATAGCCAGGTGTTGTGGCAGGCGCCTATAGTCCCAGCTACTTGGGAGACTGAGGCAAGAGAATTGCGTAAGCCCAGGAGTCTGAGGTTGCTGTGAGCTGTGAAACCACAGCACTCTACTCAGGGCAACAGCTTGAGACTCTGTCTAAAAAAAAAAAAACCCCCAGAGCTGAAGCAATTACAAAGGGAAGAGTTTACTGCTTCAGAACGGAGAATTTGGTAAATGTTTTGGGGTCAGCAAGAGGCATATGAAGTTGGAGAAGAAGTCAAAAAGGTCTTTGAGTTGTGGCTTCACTAGAACAACTGACCCTTGAACAACATGGCTTTGAACTGTGGGTCCACTTTCATGCAGATTTTCTTCTGCCTCGGCCACCCCCGAGACGATGAGATCAACCTCTCCTCTTCCTCCTCAGTGTACTCAACATGAAGACGAGGAGGACAAAGATCTTTATGGTGATCCACTTCCACTTAGGGAATGGCAAATATCTTTTTCTCTTCCTTGTGATTTTCTTAAGAACATTTTCTGTTCTCTAGCTTACTATCTTATAAGAGCATATTAATAGCATATAATAGATATAACATACAAAATATGTGTCAGTCAACCACTTACGTTATGAGAAAGGCTTCCAGTCAACAGTTGGCTATTAGTAGTTATGTTTTGAGGAAGTCAAAAGTTATAGGTAGATTTTCAATTGCATGTGTGCAGGGGGTTGTGTCAGCATCCCAACCCCTACTTTGTTTAAGGGTCAACTATATCACCATAAACAAAGAAAGAGAATATTAGAATATATTAGGAAAAGAGTAGATATTGGGATAAATGAAGCATCCAGCTTTAAACACATTGCATTAGTTAGGTATGTGTAATATCTAAGTGGAAAACCAGATGTGTCTGTCATTTGCAAAGTTGTCTTGTGCTGGAAAAAACCTTGAGTATAGATGATACATGTATTACCTGGTTATTTGTGGAGGATGTGGACAGGAAGACCAAGGGTAGAACCCAAGGGAACTCTACAATGTGAGAGGCAAATATAATAGAAAGAAAAGAATCAGAAAATGAAACAAAATGAGTGCCAGAGGAAGAAGGAGAAACAATAGTGAGAAACCTAAATGAAAAGAGATTTTTAGAACAAAGAATTATTAATAATGTGAATTGTAACATAAAAATGAAAAAAAAAAAAAAAAAAGCCTGGAAAGAATCCATTGTGCTCCTTGGTGATTACTAAGCTGTGTTCATGTTATCTTGGGTAATTCAAGGGCAGTGCTGGAGAATGACGAGTCCTGTGGCTTAGGGGGACAACTAGAGATGAAGAAGTCAATATCAAGTATTGACCACCATTTCTAGAGGCTGGATTGTGAAGCCAGGAAAGACAGAGGTGAGCATTCCTCTGGGGTCAAAGAAGGCCATTGTTAATGTTGGTGCCACAGATCTGAGGATGGATGTCAGGAAAGGGGAAGGAGCCACCCTAAGGAAGAACCTTTCTAGGCAAGTGGCGGAAGGAAAGATGATGGATGCTGTGACCAAGGACGATGTTTCAGGTCCAGACCTCCTTCTAGCGTCTGATCCAGAAGGATATTTAATTCCTGCAATAAGGGTGCAGGAATCAAGGAAGATGGTGAACTTTGGAGACAAATGGATGCATCCAGAGAGAGGAAAAGTCAAGGACGTATTTTCTTTTTCCCTGGTTCCAGGGTTCAGTAATGGAGCACAGAGGAGAGGTGAGACCCTTGCTCTGAGAAGTACAGAGTTCCCAGCTTTTCATTCATGGCCTTTCAGAACCTGCCCTTGTACAATGCTAGATTTGTCTGGGAGTGTATGCATGATGTAATCCCTACTTTCTGTTCCTGAAGATAATCTGCAGCACAATGAGGGCATTTTTCTCTCCCGGATGGGAGTCCTGAGAACAAGCAGTGTTGGCAGGCAGGTATTGAGAAGGATTACTCAAATTTAACTTTGCCTTTGCTATAACAAGATCCTTGAATTTTTTGAAGACTTTTAAATTCACTCCTAGGTAATTATGGAAATCAGCTGGATTTGAGTTTCAGGATGAGAAATTATTGGTATTTTGGCTCTGTTTTCATAGTAAATGGAAACATTTTTAATTGTCAATTGTTGCCAAGAACCTGGACTATCATTCTGAATTGTTGATGCTTAATGTCTAAAATTGCAATTTACCTATGTGTCTGGCAACATGGAAGGTACCTTGGTCAGTGCTACAGTGATGCCAATGTGACCTTTACCACATCTTCTTGATCAGGTCAGCTCTGTATTTCAAGTTGTGACTTTTTTCTCCCGACGTTTATCTGGACTATAGACTCTTGGGTTAGGAAGGGGTAAGACATGACATTTACTTGATTTTCCAAGGAATATTGCTCATATGATAATTTAGAGCTCCCTCCCATGTGGCTACCAGAACAAGACTGGAGTGAAAGACCCAGAGACCTGGAGATGTTATGTCTCCAGTCCAGTTCCCATAGGTTACAGATTGCCCCCCAAGCAGAATGACCTCACACGTGGGCAAAGCTGGACACTTTTGGGCATGGTTCTGCAAACTATGGACTCAGGACGTCCAGGTGAACACTTAGGTGCTTCCCTGGGGGTTCTGGGATGGATTCTGGACCTGGGCCCCCATCTTGCTGTGAGGCTTTGGGTTGATATTCACTCAAATGTAAACCAAGGGCTGTTATGAGGACTAGATATATAATTCCTCTTGCATTCATCCAAGCTCTATTGAGTGCCTGATGGGTACCAGGCACTGTTGAAAATGGTTGGCTTATAACTGTTATCCGAAAAGACATGATCACGGCTCTCTTGATGCTAGGGGGTGTGAAACTGTCTTGGCAATAGATTGTATTATGGCCAGTATAGTTGTTTGCTGCTGCCAAGAAAGTAGGTGACTTAAAACAATAGGGATATATTCTTTCATGCAGTTCTCGAGGCTAGAATTCTGAAATACAGGTAGCAGCTGGGCTGGGCTGCCCCCAGAGGCTTTGCTGATATTTGCCGGCATGACTTGTAGACACCCCATTCTCATCTCCATCTTCACCTGGCCTTTGTCCTAGTGTGTCTATGTCCAAATTTCCTCCTTCTTCTAAGAAAAGTGATCATATTGAGTGTAGGGCCCACTCTAATCCAGTACAACCTCATTTTAACTTGATTGCTTCTGCAAAGACCTGATTTCCAAATAAGGTCACCTTCATAGATTCCAGGTGAACGTAAATTTGGGGAAGAGAGCACTGTTCAACCTCGTACGGTCAGTCTGTGGCTTCTGTGTATGTTACAGCACTAACAGGAGGAGATAATGTCCTTCAAGCATTAGGAAAGTGACTTTCATGCCCCCTTTCAGGTTGGGTATAGATGGTAGTGACTAGTTACAGTCCCAAAGAGCAGATATAGGTCAGGTGGTGGCTTGAAACTGTGTGAGAGCTTCCCTGTGAAACCCACCGGAACAGGTGGGCACTGCAGTCCATCTGCTTCTCATGCTGACGTGGAGGAAGCCACTGGCACATGACGGACACAGATAACATCTTTTCACCTGCCCCAGAGTGATGGGTTCCGTGCTATGGGATCCAAGGAGGGTGACCACAAGCCCTGCTTCTGTGGGATGGAGTGCAAAATAGCTAATTTTTGGTCTCTTCATTTAATAAGGCTAAAAAGTTATCTAAAGAACAGATGAATGATTTTCTTCTAGTGAGTGGACAGCCTGGTCAGAGTCTTGATAGGCAGTTGTGTGGAAAGAGTTGGGAGTTGATACACTATTGGCAGGCACTGAATAGCCATAAAAGTTGCTGCAATATTGAAATACTTCCTTATAGGTATTAAATAGCCACTGGAGTTTTTTAATTTTTTTTTATGCAATTGTCACATAATGGAGTAAATTTTACATAGAAAGTAGACATAGTCACAGTCTTTGGAGATGGTGGATAGGGGGGAAGAAAGGCATTTTCAGAGAACCCGGGGGCTTGGGAGGTGCACAGACAGCTTGGACTGTGGTGTAATTTGTGAGTAAACTCTGGCTGTGCTCTGTAATAAACAGACTCAGGGAACAGTACCTTAGTAAATCAGTACCCACAAAAACAGCTTCCAGTACAAGTATAGTTTATACCGTGTAGCTCTACCATGGAGTTCTGGATTTATAGAAATTATAATTTTCTTTCCTTATTATAGTTTTACCATGTAGAGTCCGTCATTGCATCTTAAACAATTATATTAATATAAACTTTTAAAAAGCTGGCCACCTCTTCATGTAAAAAGAAAATTAATTTATTTGCTGAAATTTAACTGAATTGCACTACAGAATTCTTGATAAGAGTTTTACCTGTGTGTATCTTAAAATGAACAAACTTGGAGATG
Organism: Loris lydekkerianus; assembly: GCA_963574355.1. Taxonomy (NCBI): domain Eukaryota; kingdom Metazoa; phylum Chordata; class Mammalia; order Primates; family Lorisidae; genus Loris; species Loris lydekkerianus. Next base: position 16,700 of record CAUYPK010133869.1, on the reverse strand, counting down.
CAAACTAGGGTGTTGAGACAGGGCAAGATACCACCCTGGGAATCTCCAGTGGTAATGGTCTCTTCTGGGAATTATAAGTAAATGAGCATTAAGTGAAATTCTGGTAGGAGTCTCTCTAATCCCTGCCCGGAGAAATCTGCTGCAGGTACTGGGCCAGGGTGACCTCAGAGAAATGAGAAGTGACCTCCCCAGGTCTGTGGAGAAAATCCCAGAATAGCTTTCTGAGGTTGAGGAACTGGGGCTTCAGGGTAGAGACGCCAGGCTTCCAACTACCAGTCCAGGGGCAGATTGTCTGCCTCAGGCTACCAAGGGGAGGTCCCCAACACACACATCCGAGATAACATTCTCCCAGCGTGGTCTGTTGTCTCTCCCATGGGTAATGGCCTCTTCTTTTCCACTTAGTTTTCTATCTTCAAACCATTATGGAAATCTACTATTTAACAAAAGAGAAATAGCCGGAAACTTTCATTTGACCCTGTTCACACCTTTGTTACTGTCTTATTTCTCCAAACTCCTCCTATTGACAGTCTTTACTTTTACTTCTTTTCTCTCGGCTACCTCCCTGACCTGAGGCAATTGGATTTCTCTGTCATCCAAACCAATTGCACCTTTCAAGCCTGGCAGATGCTCCCATCGTAAAGATCACGACCAACATCCTATAATAAAAGATGGCCCTACAGAAAAGCACACCTAATTTATTTGTCCGTAGTTTTACATGACACAGGAGGCTCCAGAATGAGGGTCCAATGGCACAGGAGAAGATGTCCACTTTTATGCTCAGGTGAAATGAAGAACGGACATTTGTGTAGAGCTGGGATTAGACAGAAAAGGTGTGATGTGATGCTATCAGATTGAACGCAGAAACCCAGCAAGGCCTGTCTGGTCAGGTGCCTCTTGGCCTCTCTGTGCATCATTACAGAGGTGGGACCCTCATAGGCAATGAGGTGTATGTGTGTGGGGAGTCTCATGACCTATAACCAGACAAAGTAGGTCAGAGAATTTCTGATGGCCAGCTCTTCCACAGAAAGGCAGGGGAAAGGGAGAGTAATGTGTTACGTTTTATGGCTAGCTTTAAAAAAAGGAATTTTGGTTTTTAAGACTCACCTCGGGGGAGAGGGAATGTAGTTTCCATGGCTAGCCTCATGGGGTGGGGCAGGGGAGACGGAGGGGTGAGAGGCAGGAGGGTAGGAGGAAGTCGCAGAGGGGAACTTGGCTTCTGATGACTTCACTTTGCTGTGTCATTTTCTGAGCCCAACACCCTTTTCATTTCCACCACATGGCTTTTACCCGCACTTTTTAGTATGCAAAGTGTTCAATTTGTGGAAAAGCTCAAAAAACGGTGCAATGAATACCCACCTACCCTTCACCTTAACTCACCAAACTGCTAACATTTTGCCACGTTTGCTACGCCTCCACCCTGTGCATGTGTTGGCAGCAATTTGAAAGAAGGTTGCCTTTATCATGACATTTCACCTAAATGCTTTTCTCTAAATGCTTAATACTTTCTCTTCTAAGAAAAAAAGTCACTCACTCCAATACATTGTTATTTCTAAGGAATTTAACTTTGATTTAATAAGGTCATTTAATAAACAGTCTATATTCAAAACCCTCAATTATCTCTTTAAAAAATCTTTTGAAATTTTGTTGTTGTTCTTGTTGTTTTTTAAATCCAGACCTAAATGAGTTTCATACGTGGCCTTTGATTGTTTTATTTCTTTGGGCTCCTTTAATCTAGATTCTAGAATGTTCCATCTACTTCTCTGAAATTTCATAATAGTTGACCTTTCTGAGGAGTTCAGGCCCATTGTCTTATAGAATATCTTCCATTCTGGACTTATTTGATTATTTCCTCATGATTAGATTCAGGTTAAACATTGATTTTTTTTTGTTTGTTTGTTTGCAAAAACACATCACTAGTGCTGTGTCCTTCCTGTTGTATCACATCATGATGTCAATTTTGTCCAGTTCTCATGAGACTGAGTTTGGGTACTATGTTGTCTCAAAATTCTCCATTATAGGAGAACCTGTTTCTATTTGGCATGAGAAAGTATTGTTTTAAACCATGCAAACGTCCTATTCTGATACCTTTTCCAGTGGTTTTAATATGCAACTGTCATCTTTGCTTCCACCAATTATTGCACTGATAATTGCAAACTGGAAATTTTGGTGTTCCCTTCTTTATTTGTTGGCTGGTGTCCTTATGTCGCTTACCTTGTCCTTTCTCTGCCCTAAAACTGGAATTAGTTGTCCCTCCATGAAACCCATGTTCTTTTCTGTTCTTGCAGTGTTCTTACTTTCCCTGGAGACAAGACCCTGTTACCCACAGCCTTCTCCTTGAAACTTGGTTTTCATACATACTGTAGTACCTTGGGGTTCTTGCTACCTGCATAACTGCTGTCTCTGATTCCTTTGTTAGAATCACATTTTTTGGCAGATGGTGACATGCTTGTTACATGTGCCTGGGAAAATTTGTTTGAGGCACAAAGGCAAAGAGGCCACAGGCCGTGCCTTCACTCTCTGCAGCTTCTAGCTAGGTGATCTTGTAACTTATCATTCACATAGGACACTTTGCAAAAGGAAAGGAGGGCTAAAAACAATTATGCTGGGACAAGAAACATAAAGTGGTGCTGTCTGAAGAGTTACCAGAACACATCACTGGCCCCTCCCTGATACACTGCCTCTAGTTTTCCACTGTCAAATACACTTCCTTAAATGTAGATTCAGCTCATAATCTCTCACACACGAACAACCTGCATCTGTTTCTCTAGGAGTCAAGTCAAAACCTCTTATCTAATTACTGAGGTGCTTTAAAATCTTACTTTTCATTATAGAACCCTGTTGGCCACTCTGCCCAACATGCTTACTCTAGTCTAGCTGCAAGGCTTGCTGAGAACAGGGATGTGTGTGTTTTGCAATCACGGCCCGAAGCACCTGCACATCTCCCAGCACATAGCAGGTGCTCAGATATTAGAGCGTTCTTAGCTTTCCTCTGCATGGAGCACTCTTCTCCCATCTGTGCTCTGGCTTTTCACACCCAGGAAGTCTTACCCTCTCTCCCAAACCTATTTAATTCCTACCAAGTTCAGTCAAGATGCCAGAAGGAGTGTGTACATAACTCTTCTGCCTTCCACTCTAGCTACGTGAGATGAAATATTGTTTTAAAAATTTTTAAATATACTACTGTATTCCAAAACAAAAGGAAAAACTTCTGGGAAACTGGAGGCATAGGAAGTCACATGGCCCAAAGGATTCATGACCAGATAAGGGGAGTGGGCACTCAAGTTCAGTAGCTGCCTGGGAAAGTCTGCAGGGTTTCCACTGCCCATGGTGGGATGCTAGAATTCCTGCATGAAGTTAGAGACCTGAAATAACTCCACTAGAGAGCACAGAGGTGGGTGGTAGCTAGGCCTTATCAGTTCCAGAAGGAAACAGAGGTTGCCAAGCAAAGCAGAAGCAAGGCTGGTGGTTCAAAGGGGGCACTTCCCGTGTAGGGTGGGGCAGTGTATGAGGGTTAATTTTGTGTGTCAACATGGCGAGGTTGTAGCACCCAGACAGTGGTTAAATATTATTCTAGATATTTCTGTAAGGGTATTTTATTTTATTTTATTTTATTTCTTTTTCAGACAGAGTCTCACTCTGTCACCCTGGGTAAAGTGTCGTGGCATCATAGCTGATGGCAACCTCAAACTCTTGGGCTTGAGTAATCCTCTTGCCTCTGCCTCCCGAATAGCCTTGATTACAGGTGCCCACCACAACACTGAGCTAGTTTTTCTATTTTTAGTAGAGATGGGGTCTTGCTCTTACACAGGCTGGTCTCAATCTCCTAAGCTCAAGTGATCTACCTGCCTTGGCCTCCCAGTATGCTAAGATTACAGAAGTGAGCCCCCACACCTGGACTCTGTATTTTTTAGATGAGATTAACATTTAGCTCAGTAGACTTTGAGCAAAGCAGATTTCCCTATATAATGTGGGTGGACCTCGTTAAATCTGTTGAAAGTCTTCATATAAAGACAAGGATTTGTGGAAGAGGAAGGGATTCTGCCAGCTGGTCTTTGGACTCCAACTGCAACTCATCCCTGGGGCTCCAGCCTCTTGACCTGCCCTACAGATTTTGGACTTAACAAGCCTCCACAATCACACCAATTTAAAACCTTTGCTCAACTAATTAAAAACCTCTGCTCTCAATATACGGGTCCTGTTTGTTCCATTTCTCTGCAGAACAGTGAGTAATACAGAGTATTAAACCACTTAATGTAGGAAATAGCCAATGTTTCCAGACCAAAGATATTAAGATTGAAAGTGCTCAGTGCCAGTTGCTGAGTGGGATGAGCTCAACAACCACAAACCCCATGTGTAACTGTTCATTCATCAGAAGGTGTAGATTTAGGCTCCCTTTAGGCCCTGATCTAGGTACTGAGAATTCAGTGTGGGGAACACACTCGTATGTAATACACATGTATAACATATACATATGTTTATATACTATATATGTATATATATACACACATATATATATATGTAGATAAAATGGGGAGAACAGCCCTTCTGAAGACATGGCATTTAAACAGAAACTGAATGAAGTGAGGAACAAGCCAAGTGAAACGGCCAAACGTGGAGAACACAGGGAAATCTCTTCCAAGCTGGCAGCCAGAAAAGAGCTGCTACCCAGGAAGGAGTGGCCACCAAATTGGCAGCTGCCTTTTCAGCACTGAGGGTAGATTCTGTAAGAATTCTTTCCATAAGTAAAGTATTCAGGAATGAGAGCAAAGTGCGCATTGTCAGACGTCAGAGCTGGGAGGACTTACTATGCACAACCCTTGCTGAAAGAACTAACCTGTGTGTGCTTCCCGCAGAGGACAGTGAAGGGAGAAGTTGGGGTCCACAAAAAATAACACTAAAAATATTGCTAAAAGAATTGGGCTAGTCGTCCAGAATAATAAGCTATTTTCCCCTATATTTTCAAACTCTTGTTCATAATTTATGAGACAAACATCTAGAAGGTGGAAAGTAGGGAAATTTGGAGATGATGGGGGGGAGGTTAGAGATTCTGATTAAATTTAGACTTGGGTAGCTAAACACTAGCTGCTCCTCATCCTTCATGCCTAGACTGGATTGGAGCTTCTTTGTGAGTCATCACTAATTGCCCCAGTAATCTTTCATTTCTCCTCAGCTCCTCCAGCACTTGCATACATGGTGTCACTTGTCTGCACAGAGCTGAGGACTCAGGCTCTTGAGTCCCCATGGATTGACAGGCGGGACTGGCCCTGAGAACAAAGCCCTGCAATGCCTTGTGTCTGCCGCTGGTGCTTGTTAGCTGTGAGCTTGGCCACCCTGCCAGCTGCTCCAGGTTTCAGTTTTCTTCAAGTCTGTAAGATGAGAAGTCCTGATGAGATGAACCCTAAGACCCCCTGCAACACTAAGAATCTGTGCTAGGTTCCTCCTCTCCTTTCCTCCATGTCCTAGAGAACCGTCCAGAAGGATTGTCATGTGAACCCATGATATGGCAGAGCCTGTGGGCAAATCTCAATAGCCAGCCCTTTTTTTGCATCACCCCCCACCTCTTCTCCAGTTAGGGGCTCTCACTCTCTTGAGGACCATTCCCTGATGTGTGGGATGGAAACCATTGACTCGGCAGAGGCCACAAGGAGCTTTCAGTCACCAAACCTTCTCAGTCTGCTGGTGTGTTGGGCTTATTGTGTGGCATTTCCCATGAGCTTGTTCTGTTGAAGACTCTTTTATCTTCCTGCCCACCCCCACTGACATTCTCCTTAGATTCTGAACCAATGACTTGATCCAACCTTAGATCCCTGCCTGATCCTTTAAGCCTCTCCAAGATCCTGAACTTCTGCACAGATGTCCTAGGTTCAGACATTGGCTTCTGCCCCAGAAGACATCTCCATGGGTCTAGGCTACTCCCCTATCCGGGATTATTGATTATTAGTCTTTTTGTAGCTCTTCAGATCCCAAGTGCTCACTCATTGTATATAATACAACATGGCAGCAAAAATATATATCATTCTTAAAAGTAAAGACCTTGGAAACTATTGGGGATGTTGAAAAGTGTTTTGAAAGTATGGAAGGCACACCTGTCTACTGGCCTGCTGTCTTGCAACACATCTCTCTGTAGCCTCAAGGTCAGGTGTTAACAAGGGCCAAAGTGGGTGTGCTACGGGGGGAATAGTTCCCTCTCTTCTCACAAACACAACTGCATCTATTTGCTTCTCCTCCTCCACCTAGACTCCCTTTGATGCATTTTTTCAGACTTTTTTTTACCAGAAAAACATGGTAATCTTGTTTTCTCATTTATGATGCCTTTTTTTTTAGTATGAATTTAAGGGTTACAAGTGCAGTTTTGTTATGTGGACATATTGCGTGCTAATAAAGTCTTCTGGGCTTTTAACCATAACCTGAATAACATATATTGTACCTATTAAATAATTTCTCATCTCTTACCTACCTCCCACCTTATCACCCTTCTGTGTCTCCACTGATAGTGTGATGAGCTACATGTATATTTAAAAATAAGAGCTGCACCAAGAGGCACATAGAAGTTATCTATTGTTATGTATCAAATTACCATAAACATCTCAATTTACAGCAACATACACTTATCATGTCACAGCTTCTCTGGGTCAGGAGTTCAGGCCTGGATTAGCTGAACCCTCTGCTTCAGGGACTCTCACAAGGCTATAATTAATTTGTCGGTGGAGCTGCAGTCTCATCTGAAAACTCAGTTAGGGAAGAATCTACTTCCAAGCTCACATGGTTGTGGGAAGAATTCAGTTCATGGAGAGTTGTTGGCCTGAAGATCTCAGTTCCTTGCTAATTCTTGGCTGGAGGTCATGCTCAGTTCTGTTTGTAATATCATCATGGAAGTTAAATCCCATCACCTTTATCGTATGGTTAAGAGCAAGTCATAGGTCCTACCCATGTCCAAGGGAAGATCAGATATGTCATGAACACCAGGCAATGGGGATCCCAGGTTCCATCTTGCAGTGTGTCTACGATGGCAAGAAAATATAGTGGGAGGACATGGACTTTGGAATTGTCTGCCTGTTTTCAAATTTCAGCTTCATCATCTAGCACATTTGTACCTCTCTGTGCCTCAGTTTCTTCACTCATATGACATGGATAAAAATATCACCTACCTTATATGGTTGTTGTGAGGATTAAATAAGATATTATATTTAAAGTGGTCAGCACAGCTTGGCATATAGTAGGTGCCGTGTAACTGTTAGCTGATTATTACACTTGGTCTTTAGTGGTGTAATTTTAGAGAGGTAGGTGTGGCACTTGGGCAATGTCTGCCTTCTCTCTGAGAGTATTTTTCACTCTTAGGCAGTGATGCTTTTCATTCACTTCTGCATAGAGATTGTGTCCATATTGTGGTTTTAAGATAATAACAAATAAGCCACATGTGATACATTTGACAAATTGCTTCCTATTGATTTGTGTCAGGTTCCTCAAGGGGAGGAGGAATGCCACAAATGGAAAGTAAAGTGTCTAGAGCCAACTATTCAGATGAAAGAGTCTTTAGGGACAATTTGATACTGTACAAAGCGGTTTCATCTTTAGGAACTGTTAAGATTGACTATCAAATATTTATAGGCCTTTAGCAGGAGCCGTTGTCCTTCAGCTAGCTTGTGAAGTCTGATACAAGGGTTATGAATGAAAACTATTGCCAACAGGGAATCTTTAGGAAGAGTTCTGCTCAGAAGATGATCTTTAAAGATATTTTAGTTTTGTGATTGAAAGAGTATGTGAAATTAGCCCCTGTGACAGTCTTCAGTTGCAAATTTTAAGAACTTGATTTACAAAAGAAATGAGAAATATTAGGAAGAAAAGGAGGTTTAGAATAAACCCATAAAAATTATACGTGCACACTACTGTGATACTGTGAAATGTATGTTTGGTGTTTTTCCCTTTTGCCTGACATGTAGCTCCTACAACCTTTGGAATCTCCTGAATGTCTTTTGAGACTTGGTGGCTGGGAACCCCTAAGTAGCTTTGGGTTGGAGACTGTTCACCAGAAAACCAAGGCATTAGATTAGAATATTGGGACTTTCAGCACCATCTTCTAGCCTCCAGGTAGGGAAAAGGGGCTGAAAGTCGAGTCCATCGCCAATCGCCAATAATTTAATCAATCATGCCTAGGTAGTGATGCTTTCATAAAAACCCAGATGGTCTGAGTTTGGAAAACTCCTGGTTAGCTTCACTTGTGAAGATTCCTGGAGAGTGGTGAGCCCAGCGAGGTCATGGAAGCTCTGCATCCCTTCCCACATGCCTTGTCCTACACATCTCTTCATCTGTATCCTGTGTCTACACTGGTAGATAGAAGTAAGCACTCCCCCAAGTTCTATGAACTGTCCTAGTAAATTAAACAATCCCCCAAAGGGGGGGTCAGTAGGAACGCTGATTTACTGCTATTCAGCTAGAAGTATAGGTCACAGCCTGTGGTTTGTGACTGGCATCTGAAATGGGGAGTAGCCTTGTGAGATTGCACCCTTATCCTGTGCCTCTTGGTAGTGTCAGAGTTGAAGTGAATTATGGAACACCCAGTTGGTGTCTGCAGGAGAATTGCTTGCTTGATGTGTGTGGAAAATTCCTACACATCTGGTATCAGAAGTGGTGGGAGGGGGCACTTTGTTTTTTTCCCTTTATACCTAATATCTATGTCTCATCAAATTAAGAAATAGCAATGAAGATTTCAAAATTTAAATAGCAAATAAAGTTGGAACAATCATGAAGATACACTATTTTCAGGAATTTGGCAAACAGCAGATTTTGCCAGTACCATAGCAGTAGTGCAGGCCCAGGGAGGTGTCAGTCAAGACAAATGCAAAGACCTATTGCCAGGATAAGTGGCTAAATGAGAAAGCTGAGTTGGCACATGTAAAATGCTCAGATCAAGTGTATCCATTAGGATTGCATTTAGCTGCAAGTAACATAACATCTAGCTGACAAGACATAAAACAAGTATGGAGTTTATTTGCCACATGTGATGGAAGGTCTAGGGGAAGATGGTCCTGGATAAGTGTACCAATTCCAGATGTCATCAAGGACAAGACCTATTTTTCTTCTTCTTCTACTTTTTTCTTATTTCAGATTATTATGAGGGTACATATGGATAGGTGACATAGTTTGCTATTGTAAGGTTAATGTCCAGGTTGTAGCTGTAGCAATATCATCTCCTCTCCTTAGCAAGTGGCTTTTGTTTCCAAGGTCTCCAGATGGCAGCTGTACCAGCAGGTGTCCTACCTATTTTGGGAAAGGAAATGAAGGAAAGAGAAAGGCTGAAAGACAATAGGTAAGGGGTTGTGCTAGTCAAGCCTGTTCCTTTAAAAAACTTTACTGAAAGCTCTATCCACTGACTTATCTCATTGGCCAAATCTGTATACCACAGACACTTCTAGCCACAAGGGAGATTAGAAATGAAAATATTTTATCCTTCTGGCTTGTACAGTAGAGGAAGGTAAAGAGGAAAAGGTTGTGGATGGTCTTTGGGTTTCTGATCCACAGAACCTGCTGTAGTAATTTCTAAAGCCCTGTGTATGCCTTGCCGTGTTTGTTTACATTTCCCAGCTTGAATTTCCAACCTACTTATTTTGTCTATGAGCAAAGAGAGAAAGTTGTAGATCAACAGAGAATTGGGTAATTTGATGCTAACAATTGGCTGAACCATGTGTGTAAAGAAAGACTTCCTATCTGGTCACACCCATCTGAATGGCCACAAAAGAATTTGTACCTCTAATCCTGTGAGCAGTTGTGTGGAAGATACAACTTTTAGTAAATTACGCCTTACTGTCTAGTGGTCAAGAGCAATGGACAGAAATATTATCTTGTCCACAAATGCCCATTCTTATAGACTGGAGGCCATGACTTGTTTTTATTCTAGCTAGGACCTGGCAGTGCTTGGTCAATGCCTGTTTCAGCAAGTGTACAATCTTTTCCTCTATGACTGTGTTTGTCTCTCACAATTACAAGGCCAAGGCTAATAAAACAACCCATTTGCATACAACATTAGCCCTCTGGCTTATAACATTAAGAGTCTGCAAGCATCAATGCTTCTGCTTGGTTTCCACCAGAAGATGAGATGTGTTCATCAATTCACCCAGTGTAAATACCTTGGTTCACATGTTGGCAAAATGCCTGCTCAGTTTTCTGTATCACCATATTGTGTGTCTTATATGGGGAGCATTTGCTAACTCATTTTGACCATGGCTGTTCTCATTTTGCACAAATAATCAATGTAAATCACAGGCATCTTTTCTTGATGCAAAGGCTAAAAGACAGAAAAATAAGTCTGGAATCTGATTTTCCTTTTGGAGGAGCATGTGATGAAGACCATGGGCCACCCAAGCGTGTCACATCAGTTGGTGATGGTGAGAGGGAAGAAGGTTGGGATAAGAGAGAACTAAGTCTATAAAGCTTAAATAAATACTCTGGCCTGATTCCCATTTAGGAAGATGCCAGGTCTTTGAGGAAAATACCTAGCTGATCATTAAGCAAGCTGGCAGAGTGAGTGTAATGAGACTGCAATCCCATGTTCATCTCAACATTTGGTCAAATGGCTTTGACACTTGATTGACAAGAAAAATAAAATACTTAAATGAACCCATCCTATACTTGGAAGGAGAGATCTTTGAAATTTTTTCTCTTGTCTCATCTAGCTTCTGAGAACACTAATCCTTTAAAGGCTATTGATTTCCTTTTGCTGATATGGCAGGGCACGCTTTCTCACGACTCAATTAGAACACATTTTCCAGTGGGCAATGATCTTGATCACATTAGTATTCATGAGATGAGCCTGTGTCCCACTTGTTTAATAAAAGAAATAGAATCTAAGGATATTATTCAGTCATAGTAGCCCATCACCTTGGGAGAACATTACTGTTGCAATTCCATTAAAAGCACTAGCAATGGAAAAGAAAGTAGTAATAAAAAATTGTTGCATTTAGGCAACAACTAGAAAATTGTTGCTTGTCATGAATATCCTCTCTTCACCGTTTAATCAACAGTATAAGCAGACATGCCCCAAGCAGCTGGAGATACTGCAGTGGATCAAAGGAATGACCCTGGTGACTGGGCCAAAATCTCACTCATAAAGCAGAAAGGCACCATGCTACTCCTGAATGCTGTCTTCTAGAGCTTCTGTTGCACTGCAAAGACAGCCTAATTTCCATTAATGCACTCCTCCTCTTCCCTTTTGGGATATCTAAGGAGCATTTTCCCAAGCATTGTGCCAGATACCTCAGACACATTGTTTCATTAAATTCTCACTAGAAGCCCAAGAGGAAGGTATGATTACCCATTTTATAAATCTTTGTCTTTAAGCGTCCTCCCTGGGGCTATTCTGCTAGAAAGTGGTAGAAACTAGGGTTCAAAATTAGATCCTTGTAAGTCACACAGAGAGAGAGAGAGGGGAGGAGAGAGAGAGAGAGAGAGAGAGAGAGAGAGAGAGAGAGAGAGAGAGAGAGAGAGAGAGAAATGCCCTATCTTCGATGATGTTGTGGTTAGGAGCTGCTGGGAAGAGCAGGCTGGGAATGAGGGACTCACAGGAAGGCCAGCAACCTGCCCACTGATTGGATGGATACTCACATATAAACAGACAACAATGACCCATGTCATGAAATAAATTTAGGCTTGTATTCGTCTTCCTGAGGTTTATTATTGTCTCTTTGATTCATACCCTTATGGATGTTTTCACTGAGCAGTGCTCCTGGAGTGAAAGTCACACAAATGAAAGGTAAGCCTATACAAAAGTGTGCTCTCTTTAGCCAAAATACGTGTGTAAGAGCATATAAAGGTTCCTACTCTGTTTCCCTAGATTACTTCCTTACTTATACTGACAAATTCTTACTTACACTTTACTCACCCCCTATATTAGAACTGTATTCAAAAATGAGCCATTGTTTTAGCTGGATCATGTTTCCATAACAAAAGCTAAGACTAGGCACCTTTTCTTTCTTTCTTTCTTTTTTTTTTTAATTGTTGGGGATTCATTGAGGGTACAATAAACCAGATTACACTGATTGCATTTGTTAGGCAAAGTCCCTCTTGCAATTGTGTCTTGCCCCCTCAAAGGTGTGGCATACACCAAGCCCCACCCTCCTCCCTCCTTCCCTCTCTCTGCTCTTTCTTTCTCTACCCCTCCCTCCTTTCTTTCTCTGCTCTCCCATTCCCACAGCCCCACCATGACCGTAATTGTCATTAATGTCCTCATATCAAAATTGAGTACATAGGATTCATGCTTCTCCATTCTTATGATGCTTTACTAAGAATAATGTCCTCTTTACATCCTTTGTATTAACTTGTATGAAGACTAGGCACCTTAAACAACAGCAATTTATTTCTTATAGTTTTGGAATTTGGGAGATCCAAAATTAAGATGCTGACTGATTCAGTTCCTGGTGGGAGAGTTCTTCCTGGCTTAGAGATGGTTGCCTTCTTCCTACATCTTCACATAGTAGAGAAAGAGAAATAACAGGCTCACTATTATCTCTTCTTTTAATGGCACTAATCCATTATGAGGGCCCCACCCTCAGGACCTCATCTAACTCTAATTATGTCCCAAAGGCCTCATCTCCAAATACCATCCCATTAATGGTCAGGACTTCAACAGATGATTGGCGGGGAACATAAACATTCAGTTCATAGTAGTCATCAACAATGTTTTTCTCAGGCCAGATGCCTAGGGCACAACAAAAGCATTTTTCCAGTACAGGGACACTTACTAAGCCCCAGGTATATGTGCTTAGTGTCCCTACAAGCCCAGGTCTGCCAGATTGGAGCAACATACAACTTCAGGGAAGAAGCAAGTAAGGTAGACATTCTTAAGGGCTGCATACTTCATTTTGGTTCTCAAGCCCAGCCCCTTTCTATCCTGGGTTCTTCTCTGGACATTGATTTCTTCTGGTTCTCTGTTAAGCTCCAAGTGAAGGTAATATAGCAGTCTTTCTTACAGAGGAAATAGAGTTGCTTCTTTTTCCAGTCCCTCCTTGCATACTAAGTCAGGCTGAGCTCAGCCCTGGCACCAATAGAAGGGCTCAATGATAACAGTCCTGGTCCTATGCACAGAGACCAAGTCTATCCTGAGGAAACTCCAGCGTCATTCAGTCTACAGCACCCTTCCCTTTGAGCTGCCTGGCCCTGGTTACTATACCTTCTCCTGAGGTCCCTGCGTTCATTTTGTTATTCATTGTGTTTTCCCCACTCTCCTGGCCTATGTTTCAACCACTGTAAATGAACTTTCATATATAAAATTCATATGAGGAGACCTTATGTTGAGCAGACACTCAGGAAGGACATAGAAAGTGCAGGGTGTTTCATCCATCCCATGAATGGATTTTTATGTAGAAGTCTTCTTTCTTTTTCTTCTTCTTCTTCCTCTTTTTTTTTTTTTTAACCTTAACCAAAGAATACTTAGATACTGCATAATGAATAATTAAAAAGCCTCTTCTTGTGATTGGAGTCAGGAGTTTTTCTTTGTTCAAGTTAATCCAGCTCCTTTGGCAAAGGAAATCTTTATAAAGGATAATACCAATATAACATTTCTAGTTATTATGGAATCTAGATTTTTTTTATTGAGTGGTTTAGAAATAATGGTCCTTTCCCTTAATTGGGTAACTGAAAAAATGTAGAAGGAGCTGTAATAATGACTTTGGTGTTTTCTTGAGGCTAAGAGGCTTCACAGAGGGCACCCGTGTCCTTGGCCATTTTGGGTAATTTGATACAGTCTCTCAGTAATGAAGGAAGAGGGATCTTAGCCCAGAACACTATGCTTTTGCTTAATGAAAATTACAGCTTTCTTACTTCTTTGAGAGTTCAGAGACCTAGGATGATTTCCCTAAATGGTTTCTGCAAACCGGATGCAGAAGGGAAGATGAGAATTAACGACGCCCTCACTGGAAAGTTCAAAGTCTAATTAGCTCTCGGGCTGGCTGAGTTTTGTTAATTCATCAATGGGATTGTAGGAGGGCACAGAGGGCAAGCAGTCAGGGAAAGCTAAGTTAGAATGAAGAGTGTAGGGAAAAGCAATGAACCAAGATGATATTTTCTGCTTTTGCACCCACCTGACACATAAGCCACTACTCAGTTGTTACCTCCTTAACAGGTTCTAGGGGAAACCTGGAGTGGTGGCCCACTTATATACTTCTGATTAATTTTCTATAACTCAGGATGCTGTAAGTAAATGGATTAAAGAACCATTTGATCTTCAAAAAGAGGTTTATGGTTGCTTTGACGATTAAGTACCCAGGGGACACATGGATTATCATGGATAATGGATTAGGAGAAGTGGGATATGAAAAATGAACTCTCATCCCTGGCTATGTATAGATGGTGCTGAGTTGTTAAAGGAGGACTGGGTTAACTCTATCATGCACTTGAATGAACAGTAGAGATAAGCAGAGTGAACTTGGTTAACCCATGGGAACCCATTTTTCTCATTCCTGGAAGGAAAATCAAAAATCTTATTGGTAGGGCTTTGCAATGAAACCTCCATTATCTCAAGGTGATAAATTCTTGGGAAAATATCTTGGCAAGTGTAAGTTCAGACATGAAAAAAAACTCTGAGAAAAATGACACAACCTTTGTTTGTTTGCCAAAGATTTACTTCTGCCTAAGGAGTCCCTATGCTAATATCAAGCTATGGAGAATGGCTCCCATGTAGAAGATTCTCTCAGTTGCCTGGGTGCATCATTTTCGCTCTAATTTTTGATCTTCTCATGGAATTATAGCTCATAAGCAGAGAGTAAGAAATGGCTGTGTCCCTGAGCTACAGCTGCGGGATGGGAAAAATGGTGGGAGAGGAAGGTGTTTCATGATATAGCACATGACTTGTCATGGTGCAAAAAATAATACTGCTTATTGGTCTCTTACCAGAGCTGACTTTTCTTGACAAAAGGAAATAAACGTAAACTCTCTCCTTCATTTCAGCTCTTATAAGAGAATGTATCAGGAACTTGACTTTCCTGACCTTTATAGACAACCATAACTGAAATGATACTTTTGAGTTAATGTATGTTTGTTGACATCCATTTTGTCCTTTGGATTTTAAAATGCAATTTGTAGATTTTCTACCACATTACTATTTTTATTTGAACCAAGCAATTGCTGTTCACTGAACTTAATATTGGAACATCTGGCCCTCAATGACTGTGTGACATTGAGAACATCACTTAACATCTCAGAACCACATTAATCTTACCTGCAATATCTTATTAGGTCATTTAGAATACCAGAAAGGACATAATAAATATTATATCTTATACATTTTTAAAATAATGAAGTATGTAGATTATGTAAAAGACCTCAAAGACCACTTACTCTGTTTTCTCCTCCTGTTGCCCAGGAAGAAACAGTTGATGATAATGAGGTGCCCCAAGAACATTTTGGGGAGAGAAAAATTTATACACACATACATGCACACATATGACATATACATATCTTGTAGCTTAGTAAATACCTGAGAGTATGGGTGATTTACATGATAATACGTATATACATGTGGGCATATGAAAGCCTAACTAATAAGCCAAAAATATTGCTGAAGCCAATATGTATCACTACTCAATTTAAAGAAGGAGTGGAAACTCAGTTACCTGACCATAGTCAGGATGGTAACAAATGAGATTAGGGCAGACATCACCATTTTTGCATTCATTATGCATACTTGGGGCCATGGTTGACTAAAGAGTAGGCCTTTTCTAAAGGAAGAGCACTGCTTGGCTCCTGCTAACTGTTGCTGTGTAAGAACATGATGCCCAGTGTTATCAGATTTCCCAATTTTTCAAGAGAGGGCTGAAGTGTGGAGTTTTTATTGAGAAATCTCTCCCCAGAAAAATTCTTCACAGGCTGAATTTTCCCTGAGGGAGTTCTATTTATGATTTTTTGCTTAAGGGTTAACTAAGTAGACCACTTTAAACTAATGGTAAAGTCACACCCACAATAGTTTATTATTGAAAATCAAGAATAAGTAAAATATTTAGGTGTAAATTTAACAAAATATGTACAGAACTTGTATGCTGAAAATGATGTAACACTGATATAAAAGAGATAGACCATGTTCATGGTTTGGAAGCCTTATTGATGTCAGTACCCCCTAAATTGAGATAGGGTTTTAACACTGTCCTTACCAAAATTCTAGCAAGATTTTTGTAGGCATATAAGCAAGAATTTCTAAAATTTATATGAAAAAACAAAGTAGGCTACCTAAAATAATTTTGAAAAAGAAGAATAATGAAGAAGGAATCACTTTACCTGATTTCAGGATTAATTATATGGCTACAGTAAATAAGACTCTATGGTATTGGTGAGGGAATAAATACATAGATCCATGGAACATGGAACAGAATAGGTAAACCAGAAATAGACACACAACAATATAGCTAACTGATTTTTAATAAAAGGTGCAAAAGCCAGGCAATAGGGAAAGATAAATTTTACAACAAATGGTCTGGGGGCAATTAGATATCTATAGATCAAACAAATGAACTAAACTTGAAACCTTATAAAAAATTAACCCAAAACAGATTATAGATTAAAATTTAAAGCATAATTTTTTTTTAAATTTTAGAACACCAACAAAGGTCTAATAACCAGAATCCACAGAGAACTCAAACTTATTACTAAGCAAAAAACAAGTGATCCTATTTCATTGTGGGCAAGAGACATGAACAGAAGCTTCTCTGAAGAAGACA
>CAUYPK010133868.1:0-20146 GCA_963574355.1 Loris lydekkerianus | reverse complement strand
AAAGTTCCATGAGAAAAAAATAAAAAATAACACCTTTTGATGGCAAACGCCTCTAACACTTGGGAGGCCAAGGTAGGTGAACTGCCTTAGCTCACAGGTTCAAGACCATCCTGGGCAAGCGTGAGATCCTCCATCTCTAACCATCACTGGGCATTGCGCCTATAGTTCCAGCTACTCAGGAAGCTGAGGCAAGAAAATTGCTTGAGCCCAGGAGTTGGAGGTTGCTATGAGCTGTGATGCCACAACACTACCCAGGGCAACAGCTTAAGGCTCTTGTCTCAAAAAAAAAAAAAAGAAAGGAAAAAAAAGTTTTAGGCTCTTTTGGGCTCCCATTGGAGATGCTAATGCTGTTGTCATCACCACTGCCATGATTGCATGTGGCTGGGACGTGAATGGAGAGAAGAAAAAAATCTAAACTGGTGGTTTCAGGCACTGAGGGCAGTGACCCTTTCCCATTCATGAGCTGAGCACTTGGGCCTCTGAGTCTGCACTGATGTGCACTTTTAACTTTGGGCAGCATTTAGTGCAGCTTGGGTGGTGCAGGAAGATTAATAAATGGTTAATTCATCTTTGATTGAGTAGTACCTTGAATTCTGATCGTTATCCCCTAATTCATCTGCCCCTGTTTACTTTTCAAAGTCCTGACATCAGCACTTTGCATTTTTTGTCCAGCTTTTATAGCTGTATTCATGCTATAAATGAATACATTTATATGGAGGGTACTCACTGTGTCTTTCTTGGATCCAGACTAAGAAATGATTTTTTTTTTTTTTTTGCAGTTTTTGGCAGGGGCTGGATCTGAACCCGCCACCTCTGGCATATGGGGCCAGCATATGGGACCCCTTTGAGCCACAGGCGTTGCCCCGAAATGAATTTTTTCTAAAGATTCTTGGTACATTTTATCAGATTGTTTTCCAAAATGACTATAGCAGTTTACATTCTATAGTGATGCTGGGTGGTCTGTTTCATTGTACTTTTGTAACCATTATAAAAGATTGTCAAAACATTGTGGGGGTGTCTGTAGTCCCAGCTACTTGGGAGGCTGAGGCAAGAGAATTGCTTGAGCCCCAAGTGTTTGAGGTTGCTGCGAACTGTGATGCCATGGCACTCTACCAAGGGCGACAAAATGAGACGGTGTCCAGAAAAAGAAAAAAAAGAAAAAAAAAATTGCAAAGTAAAATGGTTGTGATAATTAGGGTTAATTTATTTATTATTAAAATTGTTTTTATAAAAAAGAAGATTGTCAAAACAAATCAAAACAAAGTGAAATACTTCCATCCTTAACTTAGGTGGTAGGTGAACCATGTCAGCTTACTGCATTTGTTTCCTTAATTAGTAGTGTGATGAAACTTTGGTCTGTATATTTATTATCTAAATATATCTCTTCTCTTGATTGTCAGTTCAGATCCATTCCCTGTTAATTTGCTAAATTCAGTCTTCATGTTTATGTCAGGATTATGTTGAGGCATAGGTGTCTCAATATACCACGGGGCTGGCTCCACGTTGCTAGGAACCAGCGTTCTTTTCATCTTGCTGCTTTGCCATGGGCGGCTTTCGTTCCCAACCTGTCCAGAGTGGCTAATGGAGGTCCAGCCGTCACATTCTCATTCCTGGCAGCAACCTAGAGGATGAAAACCAAAGAACCCTCATCATGATTTTAGGGAGTTTTCTGGAACTTACAGAGAACTTTTTTTTTTTTTTTTTTTTTTTACATCTTTTTGGTCAAAATTTAGTCATTTGGCTATATCAACCCTGCATGAGTTGTTGAGAAATAATGTTTTAGCTGAGCAGCAAAAGATCCTGTTTTTAAAATTGGAGTTCTGTTTCTAAGAAAGCATAAGATAATGGATATTGACATGCAGTTAGAAGTGGTTGGCACTGTGTTAACTTTCTTTGGAGGTATAGTATCTATCATATTTGTTGTAAAACAAGCAAACAGACATAATAGGGGTCTAATGAGTCAAAACTGAGTGGCTGGGGTGGGATTTCTTCTCTCCCCCATCTCTTTATCACTCAGATATAACCACTGTTAATAGCTGGCAAATATTCTTTAGGACCTGTTCTTAGGCATGTAAAAGGGGTGTGTGTGTGTGTAAATTAAGAAAGCAAATGTGGGCTCTTCCTAGATGTTATCTTATACTTTCTTCATTCAGTATTATACATACAGATCATATATATCTGTACCATACATGCAATATTCTGCTACATGGATGTACTGTAATTTTAACTTCTATTGATAGGTTGTCCAGTTATTTCATATTAAAAATATGCTGTAGGGAAGATTATTGATCATGTATCTTGGCATACTTGGTACAAATATTTGTCACTATTTTCTTTAAAACTATTAATATTCGGCTCTTTTTGTTTTTGCTTCTTCCCAATTTGTTGTCTTAGATTTTTGTTATATTTTCTTTTAAAAAAACATATACAAATGTTAAGTTTTTATTTAGTCAAATCCATTGGTTGTCATCTTTTCATTTCATGTGTCCTTTAAACTTAGAAAGTAGTTGTGAGATGTTCACATCTTTTTTTCTCCCATGTTTGTCTGTGATTTGATTTCATATTTTTAACTCTAATTGATCTAAAATTACTCTTGTTGTATGGTATGAAGTAGCACGCCAAATTAAAGCTTTTTCCTTTTAATGCATTTCCACTGAATTAAGTACATTTTATTTTTGCTTGTTAATGACAGTCTTCTCGTTAAATGAAAGCTCACCAGAAATGAAAAAATTTAAATGAGTATCTTCATTTTATTGGCTTCTGTAGGTAATTTTCCAACGATGGAATTTATGGGTAAAATTACATTGCTTTTCATCATTTAAGCGGATACAAAAGTATTGTCCTTCAGATGTGAGGTCAGCAGATCCATCTGTAAGCAGATAATGATAAACAAAGTTAGCTTACAAACTGAAAATGTGGTGCAGTGGGCCGACTGGCTGCTCGGAGGACACCCACCCAGGGGAGATGTGAAGTCTGCACGGTCCTCACCCTCTGTGCTTATTGTCCCTGAGGACAGACCATCTTATGAGCACTCTTTCCCTCTCCCTCCAGGACAGTGGCTCTCAACCTTCCTAATGCCGTGGCCCTTTAATACAGTTCCTGTGGGTTGTGACCCAGGTTGAGAACTGCTGCTCCAGGAATTCCTGATGCAACACCACTGAAAAGTGGTGGGAATGAGAATAATAAGAAAAAGAGCTTTTTTTGGTGCATTTATTAACTAGCAAACACTGTGCTATGTGCTTTATATGATTTCTAAACCTGGAAGCAACTCTATAATATATGCATTATTGTTTACTCACTGAGGAGAAAACGGAACCTAGAGTTAAGGTGACCTGTACCACATCCTACAGCTACCAGGCAGTTCTAAACTGTGTGTTCAACTACACTCTCCTTCCTTCCCTCCCTCTTTCTCTGTACCTCTTGTCCTTCTCTGACTTTTTTTCCTTTGTTACCTCATGAGTCACTTTAAAAGTAACATTTTAAATGATCAAAGTAACAAGTTTATTATGGAAATGTTGGAGAATATAGCAAAGATGAGCAAGAAGGTAACTCTGCCAGTTGACACTCGACCCTTGTGTGTGGGTCCCACTTCCCCATTTCCCGTGAGGGCTTGTGGACACTGGATATTCAGAGAAGACAGTCTTTGCCAGTGAGCTAGGAGGAGGATGGTATTTGATGCCTTGTTTTGCTCGCTGCTTGGTTGTGCTTTTGCCCCCTTTCAGTTGGCTTACCCTGTTGTTTCTTGCTGTCTGTGGTCCCTCCACGTCCACTGTGCTATACAGAACTTGGTTCTTTCACCCCCAAGAATCTTCTGGTTCATAAATTATGTTAACTTTTAGAATCCCCTTGGATTCTGTTAACTGAAAATTTTTTTTGTTCTTTTTAATCTTTTTATTGAGACAGAGTCTTACTTTGTGGGCCTCGGTAGAGTACCATCGCATTATAGCTCACAGCAACTCTTAGTGTAAGCGATTCTTTTGCCTCAACCTCCCAAGTAGATGGGACTACAGGTGCCTGCCACAATGCCCAGCTTTTTTTTTGTCTCACTCTGGCTCAGGCTGGTCCGAACCTCTGAGCTCAGGGCAATCCACCCGCCTCAGGACTCCCAGAGTGCTAGGATTATAGGAGTGGGCCACCACACTCCTGGAAATTTTAATTAAAAATTAACTGAATTAACTGAAATTAATTAAAAATTAACTGAAATTTTAATTAAAAAATCATTCTTTTAGTTTATTCTTGTCTGGTAAGAACAAGAATATTTTTATTATTTACTCTTCATAGGGGAATCAGGAAGGTTTTTTCTTTTTTAAATTATGCAGGATTTTATATATATATAAAGATACATGTCATATACATGAAATGTATAATAAAGTAAATAGCCCTGCCCTGGTCCCAGCTGAGGAGACAGAGCACGTGGCAGCCAGTGCTGGGAGCTCTCCTCGTTGTGTCCCTGTCCCTCAGTTGCTCCAGTCTGCCCCACCAGATGGGATTCTGAATTTTGAGTTTATTATTTCCTGAAGGCAGACATCTTTATTCCTTTTTTTAAGATGGCATAAGTGAATCCTTAAAAGGTTAAATGAGTTGCCCACGTTCTGGTGGTAAAAATAACTGTGGTACTAACACCTAAATCTTGGACTTTTGGTACCAGTGTTGGTTTTTCTTTCTTTTTAGGAACACTGAATTGCTGCCTCATTTGTCTGGTAATGTGATGTTTTCCTTGACCCCTCAACCTCCTAATTTGAATTGTATAGATTTCTAAAGAATAAATTTAAATTATTTAGAAACAGTGCTTTTATTATTTAGAGTTTTACATTTGTCTACTCCAGCTATTACCAGAAAATTTACCTGCTCCTCAAAAAGTAAACGGACTGTCTGTGGAACTGGCTTTTCCTAATTTGTTCCCATAGCTGGAGTTAGCAGAGCCATATACACATGATTAATGGGAACACCGTTACCCCTTTGTAGAACCAGTACCGTGGTTCCAAACGAATAAGGAGATCTTGAAAGATGGCTAGCCTTTCAAAAAAATCAAATGCTGGGGATTTTCCATTGAACCTAGTTCAGTTTTTACTAATTTTTACAACTCACGTCAACATTTGGATCACAGATGTGGTTTCCAAATGGAGCCCAGTCAAATAACACCTAACTTGGAATAATGGTGTCCCCTGCATTTAATAATGCAGCAGAGTCCCCTTGCAGACCCGAGATTCCAACATCAGAAACCCACAGTGCTTGTCTTGGCATTTGCTTCAGTGCTGACTCACAGCGAGTGCCAATTATGGCCACGAGACTGTGGATACTAGAGGCTGAGGGAGACACATGGGATATTCAGTTTTAGAGGTCCCTGTGGGGTGTGGTACTGTGGTTACGAGTGCAGACTGGAGTCTATATTTCTTGGTGCTCACCTCCAGCTGTGTGAACCATGGCAAGTGACTCTACCTCTCTGAGCCTGTTTTCTCACCTGTAAAAGGTGGACATCATCAATATGTACACTGTTGCACACAATGGGTCTAAACACTTTATAAATAGGGTATAAACTAGATCATTTATGTAAAACTCTTATCTAAGTACTTGGTACCATAGTGTGCATTAATAACCATAGCTGCCAGGAATGATTGGCATCGCCAGCCTAAACCTAGCCGCCTCATTTTGTGGAGGAAGAAACCAAGTCCCAGATTTTGTGGCCACTCAATGGCTGAGCTGGGACAAGATTGCCAGCCTCTGGGCTTCCCGTGCAGTGCTCTTTCCCCCGCCACCTGCCTGTCTCCACACGTCTCTAGATCGTGTACTTTGTCACCTCCTCTGGTTCTCTGCAGTGCTGGCAGATCCTAACAACAGATGGTCCTGTTTTGAATTAAAACAATTTAACTCAAGATCCATCAACTGCCAACATCAAACACCCTTAAAAGAAGGAAAGAAACTCATTATCAAGAGTATTTAAGCAAAGTAGGTATTTAATCTATCTTAATCATTTGCATTTTGGGGAAGAAGAAAGTCAGTGGCAGCTGCCACCATAGGCCAGGCCCCATGGATACGCTTGCACATAATCGCTTCAGACTGAATTTCCCCCCTTTTCTTCTTTATGGCTTCTTCTGTGCGAGCCATACACTACTCATTTGGACTTTCACCTTGGAGCAAGTTTTCACTTGAATACTTGAATACTTAAAATAAATATTGAATACTAAAAATTTAAAAGTAATACTAAATACTTGAATACTTAAAAATTTAAAAAGTAATCTTTTTTTTGTCCATAAATCCTATGGCCGTGTGTCTTTCAGTGAAGCTTTGTCAGAGTGCACATGGGCAGGGCAGGCCCACTGACGCCACGTGGGTTGTGCTTTCAGTGTCAGACAGGAGGAAGGGTGGGGCGCGTTCTGTGGACACTGCGCTCCAGCAGCAGGACATGCAGAGCTGAGTTCCTCTGAGTGAAATGCGCATGTACTGCTGCTGCCCTTTGTTTGCAGACCAGTTCTTTTCAGTGCTTTGTGCCCACAGAATGGCTCCTTGCATCCAGGTCACAACACCGATGATGTGAAAGAAAGCGCACGTGCACACGTTGAGAACACGCAGACTCTCTGGTCGAGTCTGTGCTCAGTTCAGCCCGCTCAGGTCTGGGCTGTCAGCGCGACCCTCTGCTGTCCTGCTTCAGCAGCTGCTGTGGTCCACGCTGCGGGACACTGAGGCAGTTGTGGGCAGCCCCCCATTTCCTTGCTTTGTTCTTTTTCCTCTGCCCTTCTTCTGCTTTATTCCCTCTTTCTTGTTCCTCCCTGCATGATGCCCATGGTGTGGTCTGATGACAACTGCCAACAGGGCCACTGCATCATGCTGCTTCCGGATAAATTGTTCATAGTGCCCCTGGAGTTGTGAGGCGTAGTGGCCCTGGGATGCAGCTTAACTCTTTGGAGCCAGGTGATGGCCCTCTGCCTTCCCTTCTCCTAATTTGAATATTGAAAAAAAAAACAAAAAGACAAAAGCATCCAGTTATCTGAAATTAGCAAAGCAAAGGGGGAAACCAAACCATTGCCTGTGCCTTTCTACAAAATCCTGCCATGTGTGCTAGTGTGTGTGCACATGCATGGGGCGTGCCCTCGGAGAGAACAGAAGTACGGAGTGGAGTACTTTGTCACCTTGAACGTTCCTTATTGGGACCTTCGTGTCCTTGACCAGATTTAAGCCTGATGGTCCAAAGCTAAAAGGTGTGGGTGTAGTTAAGCTCTACTGCCTTCTCCCAGCTAAAAGTAAAGATGCTGCCTTAGTATTTGCTTTCCATACCACACTTTTGCCCGATGTATAGATTTAAAGCCCTATTTCTAGCTTTCTTGTGACATTTGTATGGGCGGGCTCTCATCAGGTGATGCCTTCTCATGTGGAGCTGCCTCCGTCAGCCACCCCTCTCCACGGTCCCACCTCTCGTCCCCCCTTAGATTTCTGTTTTATAAACGGCTGCTCTTAAGTAACCTACCATGTGGTTTCTTACCTAGATTGGTTTAAACTATTCTCCCACTGGGAAATGAAGTAAAAAGGTGACGGCATTTGCTTTTTAATCTTTTAATAATTCATTTCCCCGCTGCAGGGAAGAGACTGAAGCTTCAGTGGCTTGAAAGCCACCAGTTGTGTTTAGTGTCCGGGGGCCAGTGTGTGTGAGGACTGATGCTGAGCATGACAAGATGAGATCTCACAAGTAATCAATTTGTATCTGACAATATTTTGAAAAGTGATGTGTAAGGAGCTCATATTGGTGTGGTAGTATGAGTGAAATTTATCATATCATAAAGTATATGTGAAGGGGGAATATTGTATATTTTTTCTCTTTATCAAAATGTTCTGCTATTTTATTGATACTTTTCACCTTTCTATAGTCTTACGAAACAAAACAACAAAACAAAACATGGACACATGACATTATAGAGCTAGAGGTGGGGAGGCCTGTGATCACAGCAGTAAAGAGTGTTCTCCAGGGCCAGTGAAAGCCCGTGGAGGCAGCCCAGGGCCAGGTCTTGGTGGGGCACACACAGTGTCTGCTCAGGGACACCTGCCTCTTGTCTTGATTCTTCTTCCAAGGTGCATTAATTTGCTCTCCATGGAGACTCACTTGAAGTAGGGCCTCCCTCCTTAAAGTGCACATTGGGTCCAGCATTGACATCAGCTAGACGGGGGTGCACTCAGTGTCTACTAGCTGTGAGACTAGCCTCATTCTCTTCCCTCAGTGTTGTGGATAGAGTTGGTGTGAGAACTGCACTGTCACAGGTCATCATGACAATGGCTAACAACGTGTAATGGCTAGCACTTGCCACATGCTGAGCGCTGTGTTAGGAGCTTTGCATGAATTAACAGATTTAGCCCCCACAGAAGCCTGGAGACACATGTAGTGGTATTACTATTTTTCTCCCTTTATTTTATTTTATTTTTTGAGACAAAGTCTCACTTTCTTGCCCCTGGTAGAGTGCTGTGGCACCACAGTTCACAGCAACCTCAAATTCTTGGGCTTAAGCAACTCTCTTGCCTTAGTCTCCCAAGTAGCCGAGACTACAGGCGTCTGCCACAATGCCTGCCTGTTTTTTAGAGCTGGGGTCACTCTTGCTCAGGCTGGTCTCAAACTCCCGAGCTCAAGCGATCTATCTGCCTCGGCTTCCCAGAGTGCTAGGATTACAGGTGTGAGCCACTGCACTCTATCCTATCGTTCTCATTTTACAGGTGAGGGAAGCCAAGGTACACAGAACTTCAGTTACATAGCTAGTTCATGGTGGATTCTGGCCTCAGAACCTCCCTGTTCATCAGCCCCTGAGCTTTCTTGCCTCTCAGCAAATCACCTGCCACACAGTGATTACCCAGTAAATCACAGGCTTGAAGATAAAGTTAATAGTACTCTTTGCAGTTTCTTTGCTTTCAGACTTGAAGTTCACTATCTAGAAATCATTAACTCTTTATTCCATCAGGAGTCATTTTTGTGTATAGCATTCCTTGCAATTTAGATAAAGAAGACCAAAATCATACTATTTAAATGCATTTGAAGTCATGGTTAGACCAGATTGACCTCCATGTTCTCATCCTGGTCCTGCCATGGACACGCTAACTCTCCCTTCTCTGCAGCCTGTTCTCAACCAGTGGTCAGATGTCTTTAGCAAGGGCAGTCAAGTTCTAGCGCTCCTCTTCAAGCCCTGTAGCAGCTCCCATGTTACCCAGAGGAAACTTTCAGTGGCTACCCCACCCACCTGAGCACACCCTCTCTCCTCCATCTCCTGCTGATTTTCAACTATTCCAGATACACCCCCATCTCCACCTTAAGGCTTCTGTGCTGGCTGTTCTTCCCACAGATATCTCTATCGTCATTTTCAAATCTTTGCGCAGAAGTGAGCACAGCATTTAACATTATAGCACCTGTCATCCTCCTTCTCTGCACATTTTAAAAACCATCGCATATTCAGTCTTTTAATATACCATATATTTTACTTTAAGAACTAGAGCTTATTGTTTGTCATCTTCTGCTAGGAGGTTTTCTTTGTTTCACTGGTATTTCCCAAGTTCTTAGAAGAGTGCCTGGTACATTTTAGGGAGTGGTCCAAAAATGTGTTGAATGAGTAAATGAATGAGAGTGTAGCCCTGGTGAAGACACTTTCTCTTCGGGCGTTTTTTAAAAAATTAAGTGTAATAGCAGCTTGTACTACTGTAGAGGAAATGTCATCCCTCCCAACAGTAACTTCTATCAAGTGTTTGCATTTTAGCTGTGTTGATGTATCACTCATCCACCCTCTCCCACCCCAGGATGTGGGTTTCGTGGGGCCAGCAGGATTTAGCTGGTATTGAAGAGGTTGGTGGCATGTCCTTCACCTAGATCGAGAGATGTACACTAACACATTTCTGGAGAAGGAATATCCCAATTGTCAGCCAAATTTCATCCTTAAGAAACATACCTCTTCTTCAATGCTTGGCAAGAACCTGCCTGGTTTGCCCATTTTTATTTGGTGATGTTTCCGGAGACCAGTGTGTAGTTATTCTCCCTCACCAGCGGGTAGCTCCGGTCTTCTCTCGGTACCACCAAAGCCCGAGCCCGTTGTTGCCGTGGATCTGTTTGCATGTTGCATAGCCATCTGTTCTCTTTACCACCCAAGCTTTAGATTTTGAAATATAAATTACCAACCGCTCCAAGGATTCCAATGGCTGACTGTTTGTTTTGAATGCTAGTAACTCGTCTTTCAACTGTTAGAACCACCGTTTTGAAAGCTCACTCTTATGTAGTGTAGATGCATCAGGCAGTCATTGCTGCTGAGTGAACTGGTGCCTGGGTATGTAACTGAACTTGGAAACCTTTCTGTGCACCTGTTACTCTTCATTCTTTCATCCCAGTGGGGAACACTAAATCAGAAAGTTGTTTCAGCAGGTTACCAATAAGTTCGTGTACTGACTTACACACATTTCAGTGTGCTTATTTGTGCTGAGACTTCAGCTTAACGGAGTAATACGTGAGCACGGTTGTGAGGGGTGTGCTTCTTATCCCCAGTTGCCACCATCCTTTACCGAGTGCTGCCCTGGGCCCGTCACTGGGTGTCAGCATCTCTTTTTCTACCTACACCCTCTTTTGCTTTCCTTAACATGCCAAGCTTCCCCTGCTTCTGCTTTCACATGCCATTCCTTCTGCCTGGAATATCCTGGCATAGGTTTTCAGCACCTGTGTCTTTTAAATACCACAAAGGTCATGAAGTTTTAGTTTGGGGAATCCATGTTTAGTGTCTGTCTATGCTGATATGCTGGAAGTTGTATTAGCACCTGGCACTGTGCCTGGAAGTAGAATCAGTCATTTTTTTCCGGGGAAAGGTACATTTTCACAGACAACCTTATGAAATGTGTATATAGTACACATATATTTGTTTTGTGCATGAGGAAACTGATGCAAAGAGAGGTTAAATCATTTTCCCCAGCTCATCCAGGTAGTACGGGGTAGTGCCGGACTGTTTCACCACGTTCTTTCTTAAGAAGCCAGGGATGTTGGAGCTGGCCACAGTGGCTCACACTTGTCATCCCCTTGCCTTTCAGAGTAGCTGTGCCCGCTTACACTCCTCACCCAGAAAGACCAGGTGCCCAGTTTGCATTATCTCCCTCACACTCCGTGTTTTCTAGTTTTTAGGTCTTTGCTAATCCAGTGGGTGAACAAAAATACATCACGATGCTGTACTTTCATGTGTAACCAAATGGGGGAGGATGTGTGTGGAATGAGAAATGTCAGAGCGCTCCTCTTATGGGGTAGATTGTGGCACGCTGAGTGGAGGAAGAAGGGGTCTGTGCCTAGGACGAACTAGGTCACCCAGTGTGTAGTGAGTGAGGCTGGAGACCTGCTCACCCTCTGGTGCTGCCTGAAGAAGCCAGGCAGCGACAACATGCAGCTGTCCCACACGGGGACTCATTCTCGGGAGTCCTGGAGTTTTTACTGTTGAGGTGTGTTAGATGTGGGGACCGTCCTCTTCGTTTGCGTCCCCTCCTCTATCACTTGTCCTTGGTGATCCCTGAGCTGTGTTGACATCTTTCAGGTGTTGACTCCAGCGGCACTTTGCTGGAGATGCCCTCCTTGGCTGCCCTATTTAACATTGCAGCCCTCTCTTCCACAGCCCCATCTGCTTCCCTGCTTAACTTTTTTCCACACTCTTTTTTATTACTTAATATCTGTTTTGCTTCTCTTATTTACTGTCTGTCCCCTCTTCGCCTCTCCCAGAATGCAAGGTGAGAGTGTCTGTTTGGTTTGTTGCTTATTCTCAGTACTGTCCTTAGTTCAGTGTCAGCGCACTGACTCACAGTACGTATTCATTATTATTTGTTATTACCATTTGTTACTGAATGCATGTAATTCTGTTCAGCTTTGTCATTGACCTTGGTATTGGGCTCCTTTGGCCCTGGTATCAGCTGTGTGACTTTAGGCACATGACACCTTCTCTCAGCCTCTTTGCTTTTTAAGAACACCTTCTTTACTGTGTGGTGAGGGTTTAGTGCCTGCCATACAATAGCCACTTGGAGGCTATTACTGTTTCAAAAGTTGTATAGACTAGGAGTCTTAATTCATCTTTTCCATTACATACTAATTTGAAGTGAGTGCCTGTGCGTGTGTGTGTGCGCGCGCGCGCATTTGTGTGTTTGTGCTCTGGTGAATTTCAAGAGCTAGACGTCTCTGCACAAATAGTCCCTATGTTTTATGCATGACAATTTGGCATTTTATGATAAAGACCTGTATGTCACATCCAACTACCTAGAGCCTCCTATTCCTTGACCTGTGCTCATAGCCAGACAGGAGAAGCATGAAGGACACACACCTTGATGTGTAGTTTGGTATTCCATCTGAACCCCCCCCTCGTGCCAACAGAGGAATCAACCCTAAGTTAGCTAGTACGTGGAGATTGTTGAAGAGACAAGAAGGGTGCACCTATGTGGCTTTATGGTAACATGTCACAAACCCAAGCTGTCTCTCTGAGAATCAGTTCCCCATCACATGCTCTTTCTTAGCTACCTTTCAGGCCTGAAAGCAAGGTGTACCTGTGATTCTTTGACAGACACCTCTCAGGAACATTTCTCAAGCTGCTCTTTGTCCTTGGACAAAGCTCTGTGATGACATCAAAGTAAAGGGAGGGCTTTGTTAGGAAACTAGTTTTTGGAGAAGTGAGAACCAGAATTTGTTTTACTGTCACAATAGGTGACTTTAGTGACCTTGAATCCTTGAGTCTGATGTACTTTGATGAATTTATAATCTTGATTTGTCCATGAACACTTTTAAACTCCTGTTTCTTTGTTACCTTGAATCTAATAAAGGAAATCACTTGTTTTCTGCTTCAGATCTGTTTATATTTATGAGAGCTAATGATATTTTATGCCTTTGGGGGAGATAGGAAACATTCTTCCTGATTCCTGAGCTGGGGGAGCGACAGAGCAGTAAGCTGCATTCTCCATTCCCTTGTATTTAATAAAGATTGCAGTGGTGCTCATGATCCCACATCCATTCATATGGGGTTGTGTCCCGGTGCTGTGTTGCTGCTTCTGAGATCGGCACTGTTATATTATTAATAGTACTGATCACACATGCCTTGCATTTAATATCGAACATAGGAGGCTCACCTAGCATGAATGAAAAATCTCAAATTGAAAGTGGAGATGCTATAAAATTTTTAAAGAAGGGAATGCATTATGGTTGAACTTTTGAAATAAAAATAGTATATTTTTAATAACCAAGTTATGAATGTCCTTGGATTCCTGAATTAGAGTGAGGGGGAAAGAGTCTTCTTACCTTTATGCCAAATAGAATTCACAGTCTTATAGCAAAATACCAGGAATCTAAGTTACATTGACAAAAATGAAAACAAAAACAATTATAAACGAAAAACAATACATAAATGAAAATGGCTTCAGTAAGGCAGCCATTCCATTATTAACGTGTCCGGTTATGGCAAGGATGGCAGAGATCTCAGAACAGTTGGAGATTTATATACACAAATGTCTGTGCTGAAATACCACACTCTGATGACATTCGAGAGAGAGGGTAACTAACCTTTGATGATGAATTTTCTTGCCCTTTTTTAGGGGAGCGAAAGGGGAGGTGGGTGGTACTTCACAAGACTCTAAATTTAACAAAGTTTTTCAAATTTAAATTTTCTTAGAAAAAATGTCAAGTGATTGTAGATCCAAAAATGTCTTTGTTGGCATTTTAGTGTTACTTTTTGACCCCAATGTGAAATGCAAGTAAAAAGAAAAGCAGTTTCTTTTTCTTGGTAATATGGTGTATTGAATCTGAAGCTTTGGACCAAGCAATGTCCCAGGAATCTTCATGATTTATATATTGTATGTGATCTTTTCTTAAACATTGTTAACCTGTGCCCTTTACAGACAATGCTGAGTTAGAAAATGTCAGGGGAACTTTGGATTGCTTTCATAATTGTGTAAAGAAGATTATGGCCCTCAAAATCTGGAGTCTATGATGGGTATTCTTAATAGAGTGGTGTGTTTAGAGGGACATACACTGTGCATGAGACTGCTTGGCTGGTGGGCAATGGAAAATAGTTGAGGGATATTTTACTTCTGGTCTTTCTTCTGAGAAAGAAAAACTGTTTTTGCTACCTGTCAGGCTGTTGTAGACGTCTATTTATGGGAAAGGTAAGTTCTAAAAGCAGGAGACCTTTTGAATTTTGTATTTACATACAGTCGATTTATTACACACCTAGAAAAAGGCGCAGTGTGGAGTGCAGTGCCAGGCTCTGCTCACTAGGAGAGTGGCTTGACTGCAGGCCTTTGGTGAGAGAGGGCAGGAGAGGCCGAGAGGGAGGCTAGATGAAGAAGAGCCAGTGAAAGTGGGAAACCAAGCCCCGTGACCGGTGGTGGTCACCATTCCCTTCCAGCTCCTCGAGTAGTTAAGGTCTGTGATTGAGAACATATTCTATCAGAAAATCACATTTGTATAGGTGAAGATGAAAAAGTGTCTTCTGCTCCCTCTTACCATTTAGGTCATTAAAAAAAGATGTGAGTGAAAATGAGAAGAGACAGTTCTTTGGCAGAGCAAAAGTGGTATAACTATTTTCAAACCCTGTGTTTTGAAACAACATTGGTAACTTCAGTTTAGCTCTTTCAGAAAGAAGAAAAAACCCAAATGTGTGGGCTTGATAATGTGATTTTGCCAAATTACAGACCAAAGTTGAATCCAGACTGCCACATCATTTCTTCTCAGAAAGTTTACTTTCTTGGTAAAAACCGGATGAGAACCTATTATACAAAGGACCCTAAATACTGTGGTTTAATTTCACGAGACAGTGTCTTCCATGTCTCCAGATTTTCCCTTGTTTTTTAGTTTTCAAGGTAGTATCATTATGTGCATTATCTTTATTTGTAGCCAGGAGCTGGCCTGGGGCTCATGGGCCCTCCAGAGCCCTCCCCTGCCCAGTCTCCAGCAGCCACATTTAGCACCTCACCCACTACATCCACCTCCTGATTGCAGAGCTCACCAAGTGGAAAAATCTCTCCACACCTCATTATTTCTACAACCTGAGTGAATTTTCAAATTAATTGATGTGTGGGAGGGAAGGCATCTGCTATTGTAAAAACCTTTAACTGTGGCAGTAAAACTTGAAATAAAATTAAGTGTTACTATAGTAAACTAATAGTCCCCATGTGATGAAGCACATTTTGTAGTGTATAGGGCCTTATATTTTCAGGACCTGCTTAACTTACCTATTCCCCCCCCCCCCCCAGTATAATTTTTATTTCCATCCAAGGAATACAAATGCATAGTTTTTTAAAAGGCAAATAAGTAATACTATAAGATTTATAACAGAAGAGTTAGTTCCTTGCCTGACTGTCCCATGCCACTTCTTGGAGGCAACTCCTTCTAACTCTTTTAGCTGTTGCCTTGGATACTTGCCTACATTCTCCTAAATAACTTGCTTAGATTACTATTTTACATGTTGTCTGTTGACTCCACTATGGATGGTAAAGATTTATTTCTCGTGTGCCACCACCTTCCCTTGGCTTTGCTGAGTATTTTATATACTCAGTTTTTACATTGACTGTGGGATATTTGCAGCTGAGCCTTGTAGTGTACTATGATTGTTGTTCCTTTTTTTGAAGCCTGGGGGTGGAGGGTTGTCTCACCATTCAGTATGCAGATTTATCTTTCTGTTTGCAGCAGTCCCTGGATGCTGAGCCTCTCTAGGTCAGCCTCTCCAGAGAGGACACCACCTGGGTGCTGTTGGGAGCAAGGATCTGGGGGTTTAAAACAGGTTTAACCCATCCACCTGTTTTTATCCCTGCTCTACATATATCTAGTTCTCCATGACAGTGGGTGCCTCCACATCTTCAGTCTAGAAATTCTGCAGGACAGTTCAGCTTGCTTTTTAGTTTTTTTAAATTGACTTCTTCCACCTTTTAAACCACACCTCCCCACCCCCTTTCAGGGTAAGTTTTCAGTGTACTTCTCTCTGCTAAGTAGAGTGCCATACCATCACAGCAACCTCAAACTCTTGGGCTTAAGTGATTCTCTTGCCTCAGCCTCCCAAGTAGCTGGGACTACAGGTGCCCACCACAAAGCCTGGCTATTTTTTTGTTGTAGTTGTCATTTTTGTTTAGTAGGCCTCTGCCAGGTTTGAACCCACCAGCTTCAGTGTATGTGGCCGGCGCTCTACTCACTGAGGTATGGGTGCGGATTGGTTGACTGGAAGGCTGGTTGACTTCTTTCTGTTGTCTCTTCTCTTACTCTCTCTGTCCTGTAAGCTTGTATACTTGTGTTGATTCATTTGCTGTCATTTTAGTGATTTGGGGAGATAGGTAAATGTGACCGTCCATTCTACCATGCTCAACAGGAAGGCCTCTGGCTCCTGTTTTTTTGACACATTTTGCTTTGTTTTGCACATTAACTTTGTATTTTAAAAAGCATATTTTGATTTAATGCACCTACATTTTTCGTGGTCTCCTTTTCATCACACGATTCTAAGAAACTTACGCAGACACATGCACATTGCTGCTTTGAATTAGTCATGATGTTTCTGGGTCCCTGGTATCCATTCTAAGAAGATCTGTCTGATGCTAATATTTCATTATATAGCAGGAGGGAGAGATGATAAAACACTACCTCCTGAGAAGAAAGGACTGGCCTTTTGGTCCCCTCTTTTACCTACAGGCTGGTTTTAAAAGCCTCTTTTGTAGTGGTGCTCTCTTACTATTCCGGCTACCAGCAGTAAAGCCTTTCTGGGGTGGGACAGTAGAGGGCAAGAAGACCTGGTAGGTGATGGCAGTGTTAAAAGCTGAACTTTTCAAAGAAGCAGAGACTCCATTAGAATTAGACCCATAGCCCTTGGGCTGGACAGGGAGAGGCAAGCAGAGCTATTGTGAAGGGTGTTGGCATCCCTGAGACCAGCATGGCTCTGGTGTGCGTGAGGATGGCCCTGCAGTGGTAGTGGAATGTCCACGCGTCAAGTACTGGCCAGGTTTGCGCCATCTCTGACAGGCGGACAGGTAAAGCCGCTTCATATCCCTTATAAGTCACCAATTTGTTAAGTCTTCTGCTTTTGGGAAAGCTTTGCATTTTCAGTATGGGAAATGCAGTCCATTTCAATCCACCTTTCTCTTCCTCTGCCACCATTAGCCACAGTTCATACACAGTAGGCTTTGTACCTTGATTTGCAAATTTTGGACCATGCTCCAATACCACCTCCACCCGAGCCCCCATTTTTGCAAGGGTAATGCAAAATGCAGCTCACGAGCCTGTTTCAGACCTTATTAAAACATCATTTCCCCTGCCTTACTCCCAGATTTCTGTGCTTAATCATAGAAGGGCAGCTTGTTCAAATACACATTATTCTTGTTTGGAAACTCTCCTGGCTTGTCTTCCTCTTCACCTCCCTCTACATTTTGTAACCCAGCTTCACTGAGGCCCTTCTTATTAAATACCATAATTTTCTCATTGGAGAGTTATTTGTAAACTTAATTAACTCTGTGTCAGTGTTTGAGTTAATTTGCTCCCTTTAATTTTAGCCTCCCTAGCCATAGTTTTCCATATTCTGTCCTGTGTCTGTTAAAGACTTGGTAAATAGTTTTGAAATGCCAGTTGGTGATATATGAGCCTCTTTAACATTTCTTTGATTTATGTGCAGTGCTGTGGAAAAAGGCAAAGAAAGCAAATTATATGGCAAAAAATGTTGCCAATCTTCACTTTTTTACTCTTAGTTTTAAAAAGTATACTTATCAATCAAATCTGATGGATTTTCTTTTTTATAAAGATTGAAAATTTAACTATTTGAAGACTCCTGCAATGCGTGTTCTACATTTGCTTACTCCAGTCAGTGGCTCAGGACTGGAGCAGGTGTTGGGACTCAGAAAGCTCTCAACTTCTACTAGTTTCTTATGAAAAAGTCGGATTTTTGATAGAACTGGCAAAGATGACATTGCTGAATCCTTGTGGACCAGCAAGAGCTGTGTCCTTTTATTATAATAGCCAATTGTGACTTGACTGAGGTCTTTCTCTGTAGCATATTTTCAGTGGCTTCCAGATAGAGATTGGCCTCTTGAACCAATCAGTGAGCCAACAAGTACTTTGGAGAGTACACTATGATTGTACTCAGGTTTTACTGTGTCTAAGAGCACACTGAATTAACACTTCTGATGTTAATCTCCAGGTCCCCAGTAGAAATGCTGATCCCATAAATTTAAGGTGAGACCTTGGAATCTGCATTTTTGGTGAGCACTCTAGATGATTCTGATGCAGGTGATCTCTGGCTGTGTTTTGAAAAATGATTAGAAGGTTAAAATGCCCTTTGATCATGGCAC
Organism: Loris lydekkerianus; assembly: GCA_963574355.1. Classification (NCBI taxonomy): domain Eukaryota; kingdom Metazoa; phylum Chordata; class Mammalia; order Primates; family Lorisidae; genus Loris; species Loris lydekkerianus. The sequence goes on along the minus strand of CAUYPK010133868.1, from coordinate 1,864 downwards.
TCTCCTATTTAGTATCTCCAGTGACCCCTTCCTCCAACTGTCTGCTGCACAAAGTACAAAGAAAGTATTAAAAAACCCAGACCACTGGGGAGCATTATGGACTTGTAATTTGTGTAGGCAAGGTGTGCAAATCTGTGCAGCCCCTACAATGCCTACAGACCTCTTTGAAGTGTTTGGTTTTTTATTTGTTCTTTCAGCAAGTATTTATTGAACCACAACTGTGTGCCAAGCATTGTCGTAGGTGCTGAAGCTATAGTAGTGAGTAAGACAGCCAAAGTCTCTGTTCTAATGGAGCTTATATTCTATTATGTGGGAGATGGGGAGAGGCTGAGGTAGGGAAGTATACACAAAGGAAGAAACACACAATATGTACATAATACCTAGTTGTGTTCACTACTGTGACTAAGATAAAACAGAGGTGTAGGAGGTCAGAGAAGGCTCTCTGAAAAGGTGAAATTCAAGTTGAGACTCATGGCAAGAAGTCAGCTAATACAAAGATCAGGGTGAAGAGTGTTGGAGGCAGAGGGAACAGCTAGTGAAAGAGGACCCAAGACAGGAACAGAAAGGAAGCTGGTCAGAGTGGCCAGAGCAGAGTGGGCGGGGGGCGGCATGGTGGAGGTGCTGGTGAGGCAGGAGGAGGAGGCAGGGCCAGGTCACATAGGTTGTCATGCTTCGTGTTCTGTGACTCTGATGGTCTCTCTGTGGCTGCTTGGATCAGCGATCATTGATGCCTAAGCCAGAGGCTGCCAGTAATCACTGAAATCCTAGCCTGGGTTCCCACCCTTTGCTGCAGGGTGCGGGTTCACAGCTCTTTATCTGACACTTTGGAGTCTGAATGTGTTTTGGGTGTTAGAATATTTTACATTATGGAAAGGTAACATGGTTCGTATACCACATGCTACATTAATTTCTCCAGCAGGGTCTGATGTTGTACCCTGTGATGAGATATTGTGCAGTAAAATTTATGTCTATTCACACTGAGATAAATTAAGGTTTAAATAGACTCATATCAGTTCATGTCAGGTTTTGCTGCCACATGAGTTTTGGTGCTTCCATTGATGAGAGATTTCAGAACTTGTTATACATTCTTGTTTTGTGAAAAGGCTCTGCACTGGCAGGTTCATGGCCCATCCTCTGTTCTGGGTGTGCAACATCAGAGGGCATTGAGTGGGTGAAAAGGTGGATGTGCACAAATGGCCATGCTGACACGGCTGCACACAGGGCCCTAGGAGAGCAAAGGCAAGTCCAGAGCAGTGGGTCGTCACTGAGAGGGAAGAAGTGGCAGAGAGGGACTCTAAAGCCCAGAAGCCATGTAGAGAGATTGGCTGGAACCATCAGAGCTGTTGGCTGGGCCCTGGTGAGCTCTGGTCCTGTTTTACAAGAGGCCTGGTTGTGGACACATCTCCTGTGTGTGGGGGTCTCTGCTGCCCCACAGAGCCTGTAGCAGAACCTATGAACAGGGTTCTCAAACCCCCCTGTGTTGGTCGTAGCTTGAGGAGACCTCATTGGCTAAAAGGGGAGTCACTTAGACCTTCCTCATCCTCACATCGGTGATTCAGAATTCAAATTCCTACCACACTTGAAGTTGACTTCACATTATTTATTTTAAAAATATTGTTTGAGAGTATGCAAATTCTGGAGAGGTAGTTTAGTATAGTGGTTACAGAGCAGGGACCCTAGAGCCAGGCTGTCCTGATTCCAGCCCTGACCTTGCCACTTAATATCTGTGCCTCCTTTTCTTTTTCTTTTTTTTATTATAGATAAAAATATGCACCATAGATGTGGCCCAACCCATCACCCTCCCTCCACCCAAACCTCCCCCCTCCCTTCCCCTTCCTTGGTCCTTTCCTCATAGTCTTGTGGT
>CAUYPK010133864.1:0-32331 GCA_963574355.1 Loris lydekkerianus | reverse complement strand
ATTGTAATTATATAGTAAAAAGAGTATAATTTTTTTTTTTTTTTTTTTTTTTTTTTTTTGTTTTAAACCAATTTATATACCTTTAAAAACCCATACCAAATAAAATTGCCAAACACACCTTACGTCCGTGATATAATTTTTTTTTTTTTTTTTTTTTTTTTTTTTTTTTTGCAGTTTATGGCCAGGACTGAGTTTGAACCCACCACCTCCGGCATATGGGGCCAGCACCCTACTCCTTTAAGCCACAGGCGCTGCCCCTGATCATAATTTTCATATTAGATTCTATGCTTGAAAAATGGCTAAACACCTGATCAGGAGCTTAGGACTGATTTCTTAAAATGACTGATGATCACTGATACAGACTGGATGTTGGGCCACTCCAAACCTCTTGTTGAAATTTGATCCCCGTTGAGTTTGGGTTTGGTCGGAAGTGTTTGGGTCCTAGAGGCTCATCCCTCACGCATTCTTTGGGGCCCTCCCTTCCATCCTCACTCTATTTGTTCACACAAGAACTGTCTGGTTTTTTTGTTTTGTTTTGTTTTTGTTTTGTTTTAAGGAGTCTTGCTCTATCACCCCAACTAGAGTGCAATGGTGTGATCATAGCTCACAGCATCCTCAACCTCCTGGGCTCAAGCCATCCTCCTGCCTCAGCCTCCCAAGTAGCTGGGACTACAGATGCCCACCATAATATTTAGGAGAGATGGGGTCTCGCTCTTGCTCAGGCTGGTCTCGAACTCCTGAGCTCAAGCAATCCTCAGGCCCCGGCCTCCCAGACTGCTGGGATTATAGGCGTGAGCCACTACTCACAACCCACCCCGGTTTAATTATTTTACAATGTACTGAAACATCACAATGTGCCCCACAAATTCTATGTCGATTAATAAAATAAGCCTAATACTTCCCCACATTCACCACCACTCCCAGTCACAGGCAGAGGATGGGTACAAACTGCAGGTCACTCCAAGCAGCAGGCTCACCTTTTGAATGAGAAAAGAACATATGCAGGTGAAGGCAGGACAGCCTGGAAAAAAAAGGCAAAAAGGGAAGAAATGCTCTCTACAGTATCATCACTAAGTAAGGTCACTCTTCTACCATGAAGAAGCAAGTGAGAAGCCAGAGAGAAAGGCAGGAAGGGTTTCTATCTTTTACTTCCTTCAGGAGTAGAATAAAAAAAAAAAAAAATCCTTTCACTTTGTGGGAAACCTGAGGATCCAGGTACTTAGGCACACTTCCCCTCCACCCAGTACAGATCATGAAGGATGTAGTAGGTCATTTGAGAACCTGGGGGCTCATCTTGAGTGACAAGACTGGTTTTTTAAAGGTCATTCTAGAATAGATAATGGAGACAGAAAGAAGAGACACGGAGACCACCGACAGTTTACCAGTCAGGGCACTTCATGGCAAACGAGCAATCATTCAGAGAAGGTGAACAGTGCACGGTGTCCCCAGGGGTCAGGGAGCCAGCTCCTGCTGCTGCACAGCCAGGGATGACACCCAGCACCCACAAGGACAGCTCCAGTGTCAATACCACAACACTGCAGCACAGTTCACACTGCACTGCCCTCAGGACTGACGCCCGAGCTCTGCCGCAGCTTCCCCCCCCGGAGCCAGATGGTCAATTCTGCTCCCTCCTCTGTCACATTGCTCAGCTGCCAACCAGAGAAGTCCACCTGGTAGATCCACAGTCACGTGCGGTACCCGAGCTGCAAAGGTAGCTGGGAGGGCAATTTACCTGCAGGAAAGGGGATTGAGGCGGCAGAGAATTTCCCAAACGTTGGAAAGATGTCAAAAGGGCGCTGGACAGACAGCAAAAAAGACAACCGTCCCCCTGAGATGCCACTACTACAACTGAAATCTAGGGGGCGCTGGCACACGCACCAGCGGTGAACTGGAGCAGAGCAGAATTTGAGGTGATTAGAATTTGAACAGGAGGCACAGACAGCTGAACCAGAATAGATAGTAATACTAACCTTAGGTGCGCACCATGTGCTGAAAGTGTGCTAGCCTCTCTGTTGGTAACTTATTTAATACCCTTAAAAACTTTATAGCCCTGACTCCACCACAATGCTGTATCAGTGTAACAAAACTGCACTTGTTCCCCATGAATATATATGAATAGAAAATAAATGGGGAGAAGAGCAAACTCTATGATGCAGATACGAGGATGGATCCCAATTCTGTGGGACCTAAAGCTCATACTATCTAGAACAGTCCTATTTAAAAATCTATAAGTACAAATATAAAATTAGGTCAAATGTTTATTTAAAATGAAAACAGAAGTTACCAAACTTAAACTTTAAGCTGGTAAATGCTAGAGACATCATACAATTGAGAAAAAAATATAGTATGTTTTGGGTTAACTCCCTGATGACCTCTATAGTTCTTTATTACTCATGTTGTTTGCTGCATACCCTTTGGTTACCTTCTCAAATGGCAACATTGCTGTAATACACTTTCTGCAGAGAGGTTAGAATGATGATTTGTCTTTCCTCTAGCATGGATGATTGAAATTTGTTTGTTCTTTTAAAATAAAATTCTCAACTTCACAGCCCATTATTAGTAATTTTATATGATTTTTAAAATTGTTGCCAAATTTGGACAGAACATCCAAATTTCTTTCATTTATTAGCTGTAATATTTCAAGTTTTCTTGTGCAGTTGCTTATCTTAAACCAGTTTGACTTCATTCATTCACCAGCTTGAACTCAAAGTTTATTATGGCAGCATGCTGAATTTTTGGTTATCTTCTTTGATGTCAACACTTTATGTCAAATCAGCAAGAAATCTAAATCTTTTCCCCAATGTGTTTGTATGATGCACTCATCTTCACTAACTTGCTTGTGTTCACGCCAAATCCAGTGACATAAAACAGCAATCACTTTCTCATGCTTAACACTTTCTGCAGAACAGGAGATTAGATGAGGCACAGCAAGGATGGCTGGTGTTTGCTCCACAGTGTGTCCGTGCTCAGCTGGGTAGACTCTGTAGACAGAAACAACGTTAACAGATTGAAACAGCAGCATCTAAGGGTTTCTTCACTTGCACGTCTGGTGCGGCACTTGGTGTTGCAATACTGAGGGACACGGACAGTGAGTGGAAGACGTATTCGTGGAAGTCATTCTTCCATCCAAAAAACTAGTGATGACTTAATTGTACCCAAAAGTACCTGTGAACTGTGAATCATACAAACTTATCCCACCACACTCAATCTATTCCTAACTTGACTTTGCCTTAGATCCAGAAATACCCATGGCTACTTCAACACCCACCAGCACAAAAGGAAACATGACAGAGAAGTCAGAGTGGAAAGAGACAGAAGTTATGACAGATTGCAGTTAAAAATACATTACTTGTGGGCTGAGCACAGTGGCTCACACCTGTAATCATAACATTCCAGGAAGCCAAGGCGGGAGGATCTTTTGAGCTCAGGAGTTCAAGACCAGCCTAAGTAAGAGCAAGAGCCCATCTCTACTAAAAAATAAAAAAAGCTAGGGGGCATCATGGCATGTACCTGTTGTCCCAGCTACTCAGGAGGCTAAGGCAGGAGGAGCACTTGAACCCAGGAGTTTGAGGTTGCTGTGAGCTAGGCTGATGACACGGCACTCTAACCTGGGCAACAGAGTGAGACTGTCTCAAAATATAGGCACATAGTTTCTAGGGCTCCTTCCACACTCTTATAAGGGTTCCATATAAGCAAAGAGCTCCAAAAGCTCAAGCCTGACAGTAAATCCTCTAAATAATCTATTACACCAACTTCAACCAGAGGAGGAAACCAAGACACAGAAACGTTGAACAAACTCCCCCAGAACCACAGCCAGGATGTAAAGGACTTGTTTCCAACTCTTAAGCCCACACTTTTAATTCTTTACACTATGAATTCTCTCTCTGAAAATGAAAGTTTAGAGGAAGCAGAAAGATGAGGGCAGACCAGGAGCTAAAGAGAATTAACAGAGAGGCAGGAATAAGGAAAGGACAGAGTGACACCCGGAAGGGGGACAGGGCAGCCTCATCTGCCAGGAAGGCACCTTCTCTCACCCGGACTGGGCACACTAATATTGAATAAGAAAACAAAATTTTCCCCCTATCCGAAGCAGAGACTCCAGAAGCAGTGTGCTTTCTCCTGGTGGGAAACAAGTTTGCCTTCCTTTTGTTGCCTCAGGGTTACATCAAGTCTTAGGCTCTGCACTGACATTTAATCCACAGACGCAGATCCTGTCCCCACCCCTTAGAACTCACCCTGGCCCACTGCACCGATGAGACTACGCTGACAGCACCTGGAAAGAAGAAAGCAGCAGGTACTCCAGACGCACATTCATAGCAAGGAGGAGGAGATAAATCCCAGCAAACTTAGGCACCTGGCCAGGCACGGTGGCTCACGCCGGCAATCCTAGCATTTTGGGAGGCTGAGGTGGGAGGATTGCTTGCGGTCTGGAGTTCAAAACCAGCCAAACCAACTTTGAGCAAAACCAAAGACTCCATCCCTACACACACACAGAAAAATTAAACAGGGAAGGTGGGCGCCTGTAAGACCAGCTACTCAGCAGAGTAGATCACTTGAACCCAGGAATTTGAGGTTGCAGTGAGCTATGGTGACGCCACTACATTCTAACCCTGGCAACAAAGCAAAATCCTGTCTCAAAAAAAAAAAAAAAAAAAAAAACAGGTGCCTTACCGCCTGGGAATACCGGGTGCTGTAGGCTTACAGGTCCTTGTCAGATCCAGCCCTTTGCGGGCTACTGTCCTAGTTCTTTGGCTCTTTGCTTGAGAAAATCACAAGCAGGGCCAGGGCAATTCCACACAAACAGCTCTTACTGCAGAAAAGAAGGGAGCTATACAAAGTGAAAATATGTTCCAGGGAGAGGAGTGAGTCAATCTCCACAAGTGGAAAAAGATGGTAAGGACGCCCAGGTGGCATCCTTTTCTGCCTGTTGGAGAGGCTTACCAGGTGTGGGATGTTACAGGATGATTGACATACGCAATTGGCAGGTGTTCTGCGTTTCCTGCAGTACCGTCCCCTGATTGGCTCCAGTTTCTCAGCCTCAGGAACCTCACTCCTGGCCGTATCTGCCACATGTACCTTGGTCCCTACCTAACTTTCTCCTCTGAGAGACACGGAACCTGAAAATCTTTGTGATTTGGGGCTGGAAGTCCACCTTCTGTAACTGCTTCAAGTTGAACAGCGACAATGCTCTCCAGGCTTTGTGACCTCTTTAAGAGCTACAGGTGGGAGTCACTTGTGGCCTTATCCAGCGGCTCTACAGGTTGTGGTATTATCTTGTTCAGGTACAGGGTGGAATCCCAGAATTAACATAAGCTTCATGTGGAACTGCTGAAGCCTTGAAGACACACAACCTTAATAAGAGGTGAAAAATGCATGAGCCTAATATCAGTAGAAGGACAATGGCCACTGAAGATCTCAGGAAAGGTAACAAGAAGATCATACTTGCTAATAGTGAAGAATAGAAGTTGCAGTAAGATGAAGGAAGATAAAATCATAATGAAAATACGAAAATTAGGGGTGCTTGAAAATAGGCAACCGTGGAATTATTCCCACATGGCACAATTTAGCTAATATACAGAGGATTCTATCAAAGGATAATATAAGAAAGATCAGGAAATATATGTAGGGATCCCTTACTGTCTGTGGCGGCTTAATTATTTCCCCTTATTGAAGAGAACCTTTAATCCCTCAGTTTGCTCACACTAGTCGGCATCTGTCGTCTCAGCATCCTTGATGGTGTCTGAGCTTTGAGTATCCCCCAGTTTGTTTCTCGAGATGCATACCAAGCTCTAAAGTCTGAGCTTCCTGACTCCTGTGAGGGTAGACAACAAGACGGATACTGTCCCTTCCACATAGGCTCTATCTGATTGACAAGTAGGTCCTCTTTGGCCCTGTTGGTAATTCCACCCTGGGTCCCCTAGGGGACAGCTTGATCTCCAGATGGAAGATTTTGATTTAGTGCATTTAAGCTGATCTCCATAAACCTGACCAGCTGCCCAAATCCTATTCATTTCATCTCATGATCAGCAATGTGAGGGAAAGACCCACACATCCTTCCAGGTTAAATAAAAAAAATCATCAGGTGTTTAAATTCTTGTATGGACCTCCCTGGGTCAGCTGAGAAGCTTGTCAGTCTTTCCTTACATGTTTTGAGATCCTCCACTGAGAATGAACGTGGACCTTCACAAGCTGTCCTGTGGGCCCAGATACATCTGTAAGGACATATGAAAGGAAGATTCAGACTCAGGAAAGAGGGGTGAAGAGGAGGGGGTGGACATATTCTGATGGGGTTTAGACCTCCCGCCACAGTCCCTTCCTCTTCACCTGATTTTTTTTTTTTTTTTTTTTTTTTGAGACAGAGTCTCACTTTGTCGCCCTCAGTAGAGTGCTGTTGTGTCACAGCTCACAGCAACCTCAAACTCTTGGGCTCAAGTGATTCTCTTGTCTCAGCCTCCTAAGTAGCTGGGGGTTACAGGTGCCCACCACAACACCCAGCTATTTTTTAGAGACAGGGTGTCACACTTGTTTAGGCTGGTCTCAAACCTGTGAGCTCAGGCAATCCACCCACCTTGGCCTCCCAGAGTGCTGGGATTACAGACGTGAGCCACCGCGCCCAGACTTCACCTGATTTCTTTAATGAAATTTGAGGTTTGTCTGGAGTCAGAGACACCCAGACCTTCTTCTGTCTCCCTAATTTGACGTTTCTCCACACATACTCACAATATTGGGGGTTATCTCTCAGGTACATATATGAAAGCCTGAACATAGAGAACTTCTGACCACTTTCCCGCCCTTTACAAAAGAGATCTAATTGTAGGATAGTAACGGGGTTAAGACTCCCATTCTCAGCCCAGGATTCTCCACCTGACAGTTGGAATTGGGACCCGGCTGTGTTGCAGAAAAAGACTCGTTTCATTTTGTGGAAGCTGTTGAGTCCAAGGGTCTTCAGTTTTTTAACAGACATCTCAGGTAAGAATTGGTGGAGACTGAGGTTTCCTGTTCCATTGTCTCTATGAGAAGAGAACAGAATAGACCAAGAGTCGGTTATCCTTCAGACCAGGTGACCCCATGTCCAGCAGATTTGGCTCAGTGCTTGCTTAGTTAGGCCATACCCTGAAACCCTTCTGTGTTGAGGTGGGGCTTTCTAAGTTAGGCCACACCCAACCATTCCCGGTCCCAACACATCAGCCACCACTGTTCAGGCATCCCTCTCACAGCAGTACTTCACCATGGGGACATCACATCCTGTCCCCAAGGTCGGAGCCCTCCCCTGGCTCCAGAGACCTTGTGGAAACTTCCCCCTCATAACCACATGGCAGATGGCAGGGGTCAGTCTACCCTCGGTTCTCTATGTCTGAAACAGCATGGGAAGTCACAGGACACAGTTCTAGAAAACTACGTTCTAGTTAGAAAAGTAGGAGATTATATTACTACGGAAACCTCACTATAGTCAGGAAGGTTTCCAGTCAGGGTGTCCCTCGCCCACTCCACTTCCTCAGCCCCAGGACAAACCACTCCCCACGGAGAGTGGACTATGAGTGAGGAGAATCCCATAGGACTGGGACGACACATAGCAGAACCAGTGTCATAACAAAAAGGACAGGAACTTGGGGTTTGCAGCATATTTGCACTACTTACATCTCACCAGACTCAGGAAAGTAAGGACACACACTCTGTCGCCTTATCTTCAAAAAAGAGAGGCTCCAAATGTCAGGTCTGGCCTCTTGGCAGACTGTTGTCCTGATTCTTTTATACCTTGCTTGGGAGTCAACAGATGGAGTAATTGCAGACAAAAAGAAATTCCACACAAAAAAACTTTTTTTTAATTATTTTTTTAATTTTATTCATGTGATGCTTTTTTTTTTTTTTCCCCCTTCAGTTTTTGGCCAGAGCTGGGTTTGAACCCGCCACCTCCGTTATATGGGGCTGGCGCCCTACTCCACCGCCCCACACAAACATCTTTTACTGCAGAAAAGAAGGAAGATATATGAAGTGAAAATACGTCCCAGAGAGAGAAATGGATGTGTCCACAAGTGAGAAAGATGGTAAGGACATGCAGGTGGTTTCCTTTTATTGGCCTGCAGGAGCAGCTTACCAGGCGCGGGACATTACCAGATGATTGACATGCATGGCTGGCAGGTGTTCTGCGTTTCCTGCAGTCCCTTCCCCTGATTGCTCCCCCAGCTTTACCACCCCCAGGAAGCACCGTCCTGGCCTATATCTGCCACCTGCAGATTTGGTCCCCAGGTAACATTGTCTGCCTCCTATAGCTTACTGCTGAAGGAAAGTTCATAAACAAGCCAGAACTGTCTTCTTAAGAAAACTAAAAAGATGCTAGTTCCCTCTGGAAGCAAACTGAACTCCTAGTGGAAATAGCAATTTGCAAAAAAACAAAAGTGTCATTTTCAGAGTCTAAGAGCCAGATCGAACCTTCTGATCAAAGTCAGGAAAGAGCGATGGATATGCATTTCTGACCTAGGGTCACAGGAGAAAACGAATAAGTCAGTCAAAAGGATGGAGAGGACAAGAGGTGAGTAGAGAATGCCAACATCCGGGGGATCTCAAGAGAGAATTCGTCAGCCAGGAGCCAAGTAACTGCACAGATGCCACCAGACATAAAGCAGCACCAAACAAGGGCAACACCTGAACCTCCAAAGCCATACCACCTACTCCCTGCCCCTGTTCCTTCTCTGCCACTTCAAACAGCCAGACTGGACATCATGCCTGGAATAGAGAGGTTCTTGTTGCACCAAAGGTAACTGATGTAGGAGAGAACAGTTTGCAGTGAGGAGTCCCTTGGAGGAGGGAGAGCACTATCTCGAGATCATAGCTTCATGAAGGCACCTGTGCCTCAGCCAAGCACAGGAATTGCTAGGTCATCACACAAGATGCTCACAGCCGCCTCCTTCCTCAGTCTTCTTTCAAGACTATGTGTGCCTCCCCACCTCTGCACCCACAAACAAGCCAGGTCAAGGTTATAAGAACAGGCCCCAGAACCAGAGCTCTGGGCAGCATGTCCAAGTATCATCATCCCCTTATCTCCAAGAACTCCAGGGGATCAAGGGCTCCAAAGGTAGCCTGTTATGAGTGACCTCATGGCCCCTGTCATCTCCTTATTCCACATAGTGTAGACAAAAGGGTTGACTATAGGGGTGACAGCTTGCAGAAGAGGTCAAGGATCTGGTCTTTGTCCTGGGAGGAGCCGGTCTAGTCCCAAAACGGAACATGACCACAAGCAGGCCGGAGGATCAGGTGGAGAAGACTTTTCAATGCCCCTGGTATATTACAACCAAAGATAGTGACACAATCGCTCCCCAATGCGGCCATATCAATAAGAAGAGGGTGAGGTCAAAGGCTATGGTGACAAGATCCCCCACTTCACCCCAGAAGGTGCTCGCAGTAGCCAGTCCCAGCACGAGAAGGATGTAACACAGGAAGTGCAGGATGGTGCTGGCACGTGGGAGGACAACAGGGAGATAAAGAAGGAGTGAGTAGTGCGGGTAACGATGCCCAGGAGGTCGCAAGCCCCCACTAGGACGCACACGCCCCCCGGCTCTGCAGGGCACTGTAACGCAGCCGCCGCCAGGTGGCAGCACAGCAGCCACAGGCCCGGCTGTGAGTAAGGGGCGCTCAGCGCCGCCCAGGGGACAAAAGAGACGCAGCCGGATGGAGCCGCTCGCTCGTAAGGCGGCGGGGCGGTGGGGCCGGAGGAGAGGAGGCCGGCTAGTATCCTAGACGCCGTGGTTGTGGCATAAAGCAGCGGTCCCCGACCTCTTTAGCACCAAGGACCAGTTTCATAGAAGACATTTTTCCCCGGGGATGGGGAGCATCAGATCCGTCGCCTGCGGAGTTCACACAGTAGGTTCGCGCTCCTGAGAGAATCTGATGCCACGACCGGTCTGACAGAAAGCAGAGCGTAGGCAGGGTTGCCCGTGGTGGGCAGCGGCTGTAAATACAGACGGAGCTTTGCTCACTCACCCACCACTCACCTCCCGCTCTGCGGCCGGGTTCCTGACAGGCCATGGGTTGGTACCACCCGCGGCCTGGGCTTTGGGGACCGTGGAGAAGTGACGCAGGAAGCTGGGCATGGGCCAGCGTAGGGCAGGGTCTGCCAGCCCGGGGCAGCAGCCAGGTAGATGGACAGCACTCCCCAAGACTGAGGGCCCCAGAGGGAACAAAACCCGGAGAACCCCAAAAAACAATCTCAGTCACTGCCATTGCCTCCGCCCGTGTCCCCAAGGTCAGACTGGAGGAAGGAGCCAGAGAAAAGCCTGTGCAACCCAGGAGGCAGCCAGGCAAAGACAATGCTGCAGCCGGGAAGGCGCAGGAGAGGTGGTGAGGACGCCAGCACTCAAGGGTGGGACGGTGAGCACCCGCGCTCAGAACGGGAAGATGATGAGCCAGCGGAGCTGAGGGGAAACGGCAGACCTTCCTGAAGGCTGAGGACTTGACAGCCACCCGGGCGGTTTGTTCTACTCACCTGAGTCCTGGGTTCTAGAAGCAAAGAGCAGGGATGGGTAGGACAGCTCCCTGGTAGAAACTGGTTGAGAATATAGGCAGAAAAGTGAGTGAGCAGACAGAATAAATAAAGCTGGCAGGAGAGACTAGAAGAAAAATGGATCCACCATGGGGTGGAGAGTGAGTAGGAAGGAGAGGGAGAACGAGAAGACTCAAGATCAAAACCTACCAAGGGAGGGCCAGGGAGCTTTACCTATAAGATGGGTCCCCATTGCCCTCATAGCCACACACGCACGCACGTGCACACACACACAGGACAGCAGCTCAGTCCCCACAAGAGCCTGATTCTCAGAGCAGACAGTGGACAGGGAGAGTAGCCAGAGGAAGATGAAAAAAGGGGAATGAAGTTCTTCCCAAGGACAGGGAGAAGGAAGTGGCTTCCTCCTGTCACCTCATTGTGCCTAAGGCGATGACACTTAAGCTCCCTGCTGTCAGGCCTGGGTCTGGATTCTCCACCCCAAGAACAACAGATCAGCCACTTGTGGAGGGGGCTGGGATGTATACAGAGTCCCACAGCAAGACCTGAAGGAGTATGGCTCAGAAATCAAGTGTTCCAACTCCCCAGACAACTTCTCACTGTTGAACTAACTGCTCAGCCTCCTGCCCAAGGGCTGCCTTCTGCCCCTGACACATTCCTAGAATTAGTTCCTAGCCACCTTCTTTCCATTGCCTGGAAAGCACTTTATAAAAATCCTTTTGTAAAACAGTGTTAATCCTCAAAGAAAAGACTGGCTCAAACAGAAAAAGGTCTGACTCCTGGAGAACTTCTCAATCCAGCCCAGGGGTTCAACCCACTTCCCAGCATCTCAGAGAGGCTTCAGTGTTCTCTGAACTATAGAAAGAGCAAACACTCTCTACCTCAAGTGCTAATGGCTCAGTGGATAAAGAGCAGAGAGAAATTGCAGTTCCTTCCAATTATGTATGTCACTTAACTGAGAAAGGAGTTTATTGTCACAGGTTCACATCTTGTTTTGTGTTCTATGGCAACCCTTCTAATTCAAGGCTGTCTCTTATTTGTTTGGGTTGTTTGCTTTTACATATTGCAAAAGTTTAGTTGTTAAGAATTCCAAATAATTTATGTACAAAGCTCACTCTCAAGAACGGAGAAGATAACTCCCTACTCCCTAAGTGTGGACTGCAGATGGTGACTAGAAAAGGGGGAAAGGAACAATGGAGCAACCTGACAAATACCACCTCAGCCAAGTGACCAAGGTCAACTTCAACAGTGACAGATCATGTTGATAGGATATACCTTTGATCTGATGTGATGAGAATGGCACTTCACCTCTGCAGCCTTCCTCCCCAAACCCATAACTCCAGGCTAATCATGATAAGCGCATCAGATAAATTTCAGTAAAAGGACATCCTATAAATACCTGATCTGAACTCCTGGAAACCATCAAAGACATCAAAAACAAGGAAAGCCTGAGAAACTAGGGACAATGACAACTAGATGTTCTGTATGTTTTCATGGATAGTATCCTGGAACACAAAAAGGATATTAAGTAAAAACTAAAGAAATCTGAATAAAGATGGACTTTAGTTTATAATAGCATTAACTGTAATGAATGTATCATGCCAACATAAGATATTAATAATAGAGGATACTGGGTATGATGTATGTGAGAATTCTATGTACTATCTTAGCAATTTTTCTGTAAATGCAAAATTACTCTAAAACGAAATGTTATTCTTTAAAAGTTTATTAACATAAAAAAAGGTTTACAATATATTGCTAAGTGATAAACAAAAAACAAGATAGGACCTTAAAGGACAAGTTGAAAAACAACAGAGAGGCAAACGGGGAGGGGGGGGGAGGAGAGGAGGTAAGAAAACATTAAATTTTCAGTATAAAATGTAGATAGAAAATACATATATACATGCATGCATACCAAAGTACAAGGTATGCATAGTTTTACATTGTAAATTGCACACGAATTTCATGGACACCCTGTATTAACAAGTGGAATGGATTTGGGATAGTCATTATGCTCTTTTTTATATACATGTGATTCACTGACCATACAAGAGGAAAAAATAATGTATAAAACATTAAAATGGGCTCAGTGCCTGTAGCTCAGTGATTAGGGAGACAGCCACATGCACTGAGGCTGGTGGGTTCAAACCCAGCCAGGGCCTGCTAAACAACAATGACAAAAATAACAAAAAAAAAATAAAAATAGCCAGGCGTTGTGACAGGCACCTGTAGTCCCAGCTCCTGGGAGGCTGAGGCAAGAGAATCGCTTAAGCCCAAAAGTTTGAGGTTGCTGTGAGCTGTGACACCATGGCACTCTACTGAGGACAACATAGTGAGACTCTGTCTCAAAAAATAAATAAATAAATAAATAGGCTCAGCACCTGTGGCTCAAGCAGCTAAGGCACTAGCCACATGCACCTGAGCTGACAGGTTCAAATCCAGCCTGGAGCCCACCAAACAACAACGACAGCTGCAACCAAGAAATAGCCAGGCGTCGTGACTTGTGCCTGTAGTCCCAGCTACTTGGGAGGTGGAGGCAGGAGAATTGCTTGAGCCCAGGTGTTGGAGGTTGCTGTGAGCTGTGATGCCACGGGACTCTACCCAGGGTGACAGCTTGAGGTTCTGTCTCAAAAATATAGATAAAAATAAAAAAGAAAATAGTCTTTTTAAAAAATAAAACATTAAAATGATGGAATGTTTTAATTTATTTTGATATTCTGAATGTTTATTTTTAACCAAATTATGCCTATTTTACATGTTTGGAAATGTTTTATCAATAGTTTAAGTTTAGGCCGGCCACAGAGGCTCATGCCTGTAATCCTAGCCCTTTGGCAGGCCAAGGCAGTAGGATCGCTTGAGCTCAAGAGTTTGAGAAAGAGTGAGACCCCATCTCTGCTAAAAAT
The DNA here is from genome assembly GCA_963574355.1 of Loris lydekkerianus. Lineage (NCBI taxonomy): Eukaryota > Metazoa > Chordata > Mammalia > Primates > Lorisidae > Loris > Loris lydekkerianus. The sequence continues at coordinate 18,933 of CAUYPK010133864.1, read as the reverse complement.
AGAAAAATTAGCTGAGTATTGTGGCAGGCACCTGTAGCCCCAGCTACTCAGGAGGCTGAAGCAAGAGCATCACTTGAACCCAGGAGTTTGAGATTGCAGTAAGCTATAATGAAGCCCCTGCACTCTAGCCAGGTGACACAGTGAGACTGTATCAAAAAAGTAAATAAGAGTGTGTGTGTGTGTGTGTGTGTGTGTGTGTGTGTGTGTTAAGTTTAGAATCTGGTCAATAGCAACTTTCTGTTTTCATATGTATGTGTAAAGGCCACAAGCAAAAAGTGTAGAGTACTTATGTTGTTTCCAACTTTATGGTGTTCAAAATTTTTGTAATTTCCAGTTAAAATGAGTTATAAATAAAAACAAAAGTGGGTAGAGTCTGAAAAATGGACCAAAAGTAAAAGGGAGTTTTTTTCCCAAAAAGTTTGCACAATTCTTGAGTTGGTGCGAATGAGATCACATCGCCCCCATGTGGTGAATCTCTGAATAGCTGTGTTCAGCCTTGTCCTCTCTTCTGTATGTGATGGGGATGAAGGAGGTCTTGAGTATCTTCTGCTGATCCAAACTCTCCAATCTGCTCAGGAATCCAAGGAAGTAGATCCATCCTTGAGGATCTTCTGCTGGTCCAAACTCTCCAATCTGCACAGGAATCCACAGGGAATCCAAGGAAAGATCATTTAGTTTACCCAAAGCCACTCAATGAATTAATGATAGAGTTAAGATCAGTAATCACATGTATCTGATATGAGGTTGAAGTAATCCCATTCCAGATGAGGAAACCAGGCTGAAAAGGTGAAGTGTTATCTCCAAGGTCACCCTGACAGCAGCACAGCCACAACTCAAACTCAGTCTGTCTGTTCACAAAGCCAGCGAAAGTGAACACTGTAAGCCCAGGCTCCAATCACAAGGCCCAGGTCACATGTCTTTGTAATGTATCTGTGTCTAGATCACAGAAAGAAGATGTCTTTCTGCTCTATCATCATGTGACAGAAGAGGAAGCAATGGCTGAGAGGGGATGTGATTTGTTCCACAGCACCAAGGGTCAGAGCTAGGGCTAGAACCCACATCTCTGGACTACTGGTCCAATGCCAGTGCAGGGCCTCCATTCCACCTCCCCATCTGCTGCAACCCTGTGTGTGGATACAGATATGCACCTTATGTGTGCGTGTGTCAAGGTCCATGTGTGTGTTTGGGCATGCGCATGCAGGAACAATCCTATCCACAGGAGGGGGAACCAGGAAGGCCCAGAGTGATGCCCACCAGCAGCAGCAGCTTCTCCATCAGCACCTGTCCCATCACAGCACGTGGAGGTCAGAGACAGGGACAGAAGTTTAGGGGCAGGAAGAGGCCGCTGGTTGCATAAGGCACCACAACTGGGGCCCTGAGGGACTGCGGGTGCTTCAGCAAATGCAAGATTGCAGAGACTTGCACCCCTGAGGTCCAGTGTGTAAGGCTCAGAGAGCCGCAGGAGGCACCAGCAGGTCGGACATCATACGCGTAGGCAGAGCTCAAGATGCTCCCACTTCAGCAGCAGAACTCAACATCTGAGCTTCTATCTGAGTCCTGGGGGAGGAGCAGGCACACTGAGGTAGGAGCAATGGTACTGCCAGAAGTGGCTATGGCAGGAGAGGCATAACTTCCCTGATGCCCCCAAGGCAGGAGGTCTCTAAGTGCTAATGAGCTCACCCTGGAGCACCTAAGATCCAGGTATGAGGCAGCAGGAGGGGCCACAGGTTCTGTGAAAACGTACTCATGCCCAGGAGAGTCTGTTCTCACCCCACATGGGATGTTCCTGTCCAGGTGCATATAGAGGGAGGGCGGTGTGGATGGAGAGACATGAGGGAAGCCAAGGGGTGGAGAAATGAAGGACAGAATAATGGAAAAATAAGATAAAGGGGGCCAGTGGCTGTTGGCCAACCCCACAAAGGTTAGAAGATGAAACTGGCCTCAAAGTGCAGTTGAAGACATTCCAGAAGACCCAAGAAACTAGAATTGTGGTGATCTCTTCCCTAGAGATAATGAAAAAACACATATAAGTCTGGGGAAGCTGTTCCATTTACCCTAAACCCCACAACTTTTGATTCTCTGACTGTCCTAAGCCAAAATGTTCTTTCCTTCCTTCCTTCCTTCCTTTCTTCCTTCTTTCCTTGTCTTACTCTGTCACCCTGGGTAGAGTGCCATGGCATCATAGTTCACAGCAACCTCAAACTCTCGGGTTTAAGCAATCCTCTTGCCTCAGCCCCCCAAGTAGCTGGGACTACAGGAGCCCGCCACAAGGCCCAGCTAGTTTCTCCATTTTTAGTAGAGATGGGGGTCTCACTCTAGCTCAGGCTGGTCTTTAACTCCAGAACTCTAGCAGTCCAACTGCCTCAGCCTCCCAAGAAACTGGGACTACAGGCACCTAACTTTCTTTCCTTTTTTTTTTTTTTTTTTTTTCTAATCTTTAAGAAATAGGCGAGTGAAGATCTTGCAGTGCTGAGCACTCCTGATAGCACTTGGGATAGTATTGGCCTCCCCAATCACCTGAGAGTTACAAGTCCAAGCAGCACCCTGCACATATCCAAATGCAACTTCATGATTATCAAATGCTTTCTCCCCACAGCTGCTGGGTAAGTTTTCATTAATTCCTCAGGGATCAGCCAAGTCTCCCTGTTCCCCCTTCAAGTCTGCTTCCAGCTACGCATTCCCATGGTCTCTGCAGCAGTTAAGTACTTGCTCCAAATGAGAACATCTCCAGGTACCACAATAGTAATCACAGCCAGAAAAATTCCACAATTATTTTTGTCCCTCGACATTTAAAGAAAGAAAAGTTTGCAGCCTAGCAATGAATAGAGCCCTTTCACAATATCACTGCTTTATCTCACCTGGTCCTCACATCGACCCTGGAGATAGGCCTAGCAGGTATTAATTATGACCCTGTTTTAATGACAGGAAAACTAAGGAACCAAGTGGCTACAAAGTCACTTGGCCAATAAGGGTGGAACTGGGACTTGAAGACTAGAAGCAAAATCCCTGGTCCCCAGTCCAGGACACCTTCTAATACACCACTCAGTGCTCCCCCTCCTGAGGCCCCCTCTCCTACCAGCTCTGTCCCCACATCTGTTACTTGTACTCTGAAAGCCAGCTCTTTCCAACACCAAGAAGCTGAGTGTCCTACACAGCAACCCAGGAATAGCAGACCTCCCCTAGGAGCCCCTACTTCCCCATCCCCTGCCTCCTCAACCCCTAGCCACAGCTGGTGCAGGAGAGAGTGCCCCTGTGCCTCAGAGTGCCTCCCCACACCTGTCACCCATCCACAACTCTGCCTGATCATCTGCCTCCTCCTACCCGCCTCCTGTCCCACAGCTAAGGAGAGACTCGCTGTTTATATCTATTCACTTAGGGTCCTACCACACAGCATAGCTTACCTAGACACAGAAACACCACAAGATGGCAAATATTAAAAGGGGGAACAAAAGAAATAAGAGGAAAATAAATTTCTAAAGAGAAAGGTAGAGATACAAAATGGAGCCAGGAATGAAACTAAAAAACGTAAAAATGTAAGGTCTGTGCCCTTCCTAACAGTGGGACACAAGTTTAACTCAAAACGATTTCGCAGTAAGCCTAAAAAGGAAAGTCTCAGTCATTCGTAGTTCACAGTGTCCATGAGATAAAACAGAGACAGATTATGCAGGGAAGTACAACTATTCTTAGAACTAAGAGCAGACAGAAGTTTTTCCCAAGGACACTCTCAGATTCCTGGTTCAAAGCCTCACCATTGCCTTGAGAGCGAGTTTCCTAGCATGGACTCTGGTAGCTCAGCCAGGGGACGCCGCTGCACTGAAGGATCCCCGCGCTGGGGGGAGAGACAGGTGCGCCTGTACTCTGATCCTCTTCTGCTGAGCCCGGTGGGAGGCAGGCTTTCTCAACATTGGCACCGCTGGCATTTGGGGCCAGATAAGTCTGTTGTGGCGGCTGTCCTGTGCTTAGTAGGGTGTTCACCAGAGTCCCTGGCTTCCGTCCACCAGATGCAAGTAACGCCCTTCCCTCCATTTGCAATACCACACTGTCTAGACATCACCAAATGTCCCCTAGGGAACAAAATTGCCCCTACTTGAGAACCAATAATCCAAGGGCAGAAATCATTGCTTCTATTTTTTTTTTTTTTTTTTAGCACAGAGAGGCAAAGAAAGGACACGAAAGGACCCTAGGTTTTATTTGTCTTCTTTTTTACAGCTTTATTGAGGTATAATTTATATACCATAAAATCCACTCATTTTATATATGCAATTCAGTGGCTTTTAGTACATTCACAGAGTTGTGCAACCATCATCACAATCTAACTTTATAGCATTTCACCATTCCAAAAGGTACCTCTGTGCCCCTTCTCAGTCTTTCTCCACTCTTCCTTCCCCCACCCCCGTAACCACTAACCTACTATCTCTGTCTATGGACTTGCCTATTCTAGACATATTGTGTAAATAGGAGCATGCAACATGTGATCTTCTGTAACTGGCATTTTTCACTCAGCATGGTATTCTCAAGGTTCATCAGTGTTGTAGCACTGGGGAATTCAAGCCTCTGTATTGCCAATAAGCTTCCATTGTGTGGACATACTATGTTTTGTTTACCCAATCATCTGTTTGTAGGCTCTTTTGTGAAAAAGCTGAGAACAGAATTCTTGGGTCATATGGGTAACTGCATTCAATATTTTGAGGAACTGCCAAACAGTTTGGCTACATCGTTTTATCTTCCCACCAGCAATGAACAAGGGTTCCTGTTTATCCAGAAATTATCAACACTTGTTATTGCCTTAATTTGAGCCATCCTGATGGGGATGAAGTGGTATTCATCTGTGGTTTTGATTGTCATTTCCAGTGACTAAAGCTGTTGGACGTCTTTCGTGTGCTTCTCAGCCATGTGTAGATCCTCTCTGGAGAAATGACTATTCATATCCTTTCCCCATTTTCTTAATTGGGGTATTTGACTTTTCTTTTTTTTTTATTTTTAATTTCAGCTTGTTTGTTCATTCTTCTTCGTTTGAAGTACTTTTTTTTGTTGTTGTTCATTTTCTTCTTTTTTTTAATGTTCTTCCTCTGGCGATGCTCTGTCCCATTGCCTCCCCAGTAGCTGGGATTACAGATGCCTGCCACAACGTCCGGCTGTTTTTGATGTTAATAGAGACGGGGTCTTACTCTGGCTCACTTTTGCTCATACTGGTCTCGAACTCCTGAGCTGAGGCAATCCACCCGCCTCGGCCTCCCACAGCACTGGAACTACAGGTGTGAGCCACCACACCCAGCCGGTATCTGACTTTGCATTGGTGAGCTGTAAGACCACTTCATATATTCTAAATGAAATTCTCTTATTAGATGTTTTCTTCTACTCTGTGGGTTTTTTTCATTTTATTGATGATATCCTTAGAGGCACAGAGTTTTTTCTATTGTCTTTGTTGAGGGGGTTTTTTTGCTTGCTTGTTTGTTTTGACACAGAGCCACTCTTTCCCCCAGGCTAGAACGCAGTGGTGTTATCATAGCTCACTACAACCGCAAACTCCTAAAAGATCCTCCTGTCTCAGCCTCCCAAGTAGCCAGAACTGCAGGCATGGGCTAATTTTTCTATTTTTAGTAGAGACAGGGTCTTGCTTTTGCTCAGGCTGGTCTCAAACTCCTGACCACAAAGGATCCTCCTACTTTAGCCTCCCCGAGTACTAGGATCAAGTATGGGCCACTGCACCCAGCCCATAAAATGTTTACTTTTGAAGTTTAATAGGTCGGTGTTCACAACTATAAATTTTCTTCTTTGATCCACTAATTATTTAAGAATATCTTATTTAATTTCTACATGTTTACGAACTTCCCAAATTTTCTTTCTGTTGTTGATTTTTTATTTAATTCCACTGTCACCACAGAAAATATTTTGTATAGTTTTTAATCCTTTTTTTTATTTTTTAGAGACAGAGTCTCACTTTATCACCCTCGGTAGAGTGCTATGGCATCCTATCTCACAGGAACCTTAAACTCTTGGGCCTGAGTGATCCTCTTGCCTCAGCCTCCCAAGTAGCTGGGACTACAGACACCCACAATGGCTGCCTATTTTTTAGAGACGGGGTCTTGCTCTTGCTCAGGCTGGTCTCGAATTCCTGAGCTCCTGCCTCGGCCTCCCAGAGTGCTAAGATTATAGGCATGAGCCACTGCACCTGGCCTGATTTTAAATCTTTTTAATTGGGCCTTACTTTATGGCCTAACAAATGGCCTATCAAGGGGAATAATTCATGTGCACTTGAGAAGAATGTGTGTTCGGCTGTCAGTAAGTGAAATGCTCTAGAGGTGCCTGGTAAGTCTAGTTTATAGTATTGTTCAAGTCTTCTATTTCCTAGCTGTTCTTCTGCCTAGTAATTCTATTCATCATTGAAAGTGAAATATAGAGGTCTCTAACTATTGTTGATTTGTCTCTTTTTTTCAGATCTGTCAGTTTTTTCTTCATGTATTTAGGGCCTCAGTTGTTAAGTGTCTATAATAATGTCAGACAAAAATAGAGTGTAAGACAAAAATTGTTACTACAAATAAAGAATTTTTTTTTTTTTTTTTTGAGACAGAGTCTCACTCTATTCCCCAGGCTAGAATGTCCTGATGTCAACCTCACTCACAGCAGCCTCAGACTCCTGGGTTCAAGCAATCCTCCTGCCTCTGCCTCCCAAGCGGCTGGGACTACAAGTTACCTGACACAACACCCAGCAAATTTTTCCAGTTTTAATAAAGACAGGGTCTCACTCTTGCTCAGGCTGGTCTCCAACTCCTAAGCCCAAGCAATTCTCATGCCTCAGCCTCCCAGAGTGCTAGGATTACAGGCGTGAGCCACTATGCCTGGCCAAGAAAAACATTTTTAAGTGATTAAGAGGTTCAATCTATCATGAAGGAAATAATAAAGATTGTAGTGGAAATCAATATCAAAAATAGAAGAAAATTGAAAAAAATCAACAACATGAAAAGTTTGTTCTTTGGAAAGATCAACAAAATTGACAAACTTTGAACTAGAGTGAGAAAGAAAAAAAAAGGAAAGAGCCAAATTATTAAAACTAGAAATGAAAAGAGGGAGCATACCTACTAATCTTACAGACATAAAGAGGATTATAAGGGAGTATCTATCAAGTCCAACATCTGGACTTTTTCAGGGAAGATCCTTTTGAGTGTGCTTTTTTCCTACACATGGGCCATACTCCCCAGTTCCTTTGCAGTCTCGTAATCTTTTGTTGGAAATTGGACATTTTAAATAATGTGGCAACTCTGGAAATCACATTCCCCCTCCTTCGGGATTTATTGCTGCTGTTTGTTGAGGCAGCTGCTGTGGCTGCTGTCGCTACTCCTGTGTGAGTTTATTTTTTAGTGACTTGTCTGGACAATTCTGTAAAGTTTGTGATCTTTGACATGGGTGACCACTGAAGTCCCTGCTTGGTCAGCTTAGCGGTCAACTAGTGATAGAACAGAGATTTCTTTAAATGCCTTTAAGTGCCAACCTCCCACCCTTTGCTCTGTGTGTGTGTGTGTGTGTGTGTGTGTGTATGTATGTGTGAGAGAGAGATGCCTTTGATACTTTTTAAAGCAGTTTGTAACTCCGATGTAGCCTTGGCTTCCTGCTTACACAGACCTAGAAGGTGAGCCAGAAGTGACAGGTGCACAACCTCGCACATATGTGTCTAGTCCCCCAAGAATAAGTAAGAGCTTTGCAGGACTTTTATGATGGACATCCCCATAGTAAAATCTTCTTTGTAAGATTTTGTCTGGCTTCTTGTTTGTCTCACTGTATACTGCCGCCTCAGATAGCTGCAAGTTTTTAAATCGTCGCTGATGATTCAACAATACCCTGAGCATAAGGCTTTCCTTAGTGACTAAATAAACACATGCCCTCCAATGGGCATGTTGGCTCAGGCCTGTGATCCTAGCACTCTGAGAGGCCAAAACAGGTGGATTGTTTGAGCTCAGGAATTCAAGACCAGCCTGAGCAAGAGTGAGACCCCATCTCTACTAAAAATAGAAAAACTAGCCTGGCATTGTGGTGGGAACCTGAAGTCCCAGCTACTCACTTGAGCCCAAGAGTTGGAGGTTGCTGTGAGCTATGATGCCACAGCACTCTGCCCAGGAAAACAGAGTAAGACTCTGTCTCAAAAAAAAAAAAAAAAAAAAAAAAAATGCCCTGTGGATGAGGCTTTTCCTGGGCTCTTCTAGTCAGGTCAATAGTGACAGTTCTCTGGAGATAGCTCCTTGGGGAATCTTGGAACCCATTCTACCCCTATTCTCTGGGGGCTGCAAGACCTCTGGTTTCCACACTTAACCCAGTTACGGTGCTGTTTATTGCCAGGCTGCCATGTAGCCGGGAAAAGAGGGTGGGAAGAAAGCAAGTTAAAATACCACAAAGCTCCCTCTTCTTTAAAAAGTCAGCCATTGTTCTTGGGGAAAAAATGCCCCTCAGACTTGGCACCTGTAGCTCAGCAGCTAGGATGCCAGCCACATACACCAGAGCTGGCAGGTTCAAATCCAGCCCAGGCCTGCCAAACAACAATGACAACTACAACCAAAAAAATAGCCGGGTGTTGTGGCGGGCACCTGTGGTCCCAGCTACTTGGGAGGCTGAGGCAAGAGAATGGCTTAAGTCCAAGAGTTTGAGGTTGCTGTGAACTATGGTGTCACAGCACTCTACCCAGGGCAACATAGTGAGACTGTGTCTCAAAAAAAAAAAAAAAAAAAAAAAAATACCCCTTAGATTACTGCCAATGATTGATTAATTTCTACAGTTCTGAAAATCTTGATTTTGACAGTGTTTCCTAAAGCCCCTGCTGCTTTTATGGAAGAGCAGATTTTCAGGGATCCTTACTCCAGCATTCCGGAAGTGCTCCTCCTGCTCGTAATCAAGCTTCCTTACGAGTTCCCTGGGGCCTCAGGATAGAGTGGGAGTCATAAAGAAACAGCCCAACATGGGAATTCAGATTGGTGTAGCCCTAATGGAAAACAGTACAGAGGTTCCTAAAAAAATTAAAAATAGAACTACCAGGTCCAGCACAGTGGCTCAGGCCTGTAATCCCAGCAAAGCACTCTGGGAGACTGAGGTGGGTGGATTGCCTGAGCTCAGGAGTTCAAGACCAGCCTAAGCAGGAGCAAATCTCATCTCTCCAAAATTAAAAGAAAGTATCCAGGCATGGTGGTGTAATCCCAAATACTCAGGAGGCTGAGGGAGGAGAATCACTTGAGCCCCGGAGTTGGAGGTTGCACTGAGTGAGCTATAATGATGCCATTGCACTCTAGCTAGGTACCAGACCAAGACTCTGTCACCAAAAAAATATATATATACTATATGACCTAGCAAACCCTCTCTGGGTACATACTCAAAGGAAATTAAATCACTAGCATGTAAAGATACCTACCCTGCCACTTTCACTGTAGCATTATTCACAGTAGCCAAGATAAGGAAACAACCTATGTATCTGTAAGTTAAGGAATTAATAAAGAAAATGTACATATATATAACTGAGTATTATTCAGCCTTAAAAAAGGGAGAAACTGGTGGTGCCTGTAGCTCAGTGGGTAGGCCACCAGCCACATACACCCAGGCTGGTAGGTTCAAAGCCAGCCTGGGGCTGCTAAACAACAATGACAACTGTAATAAAAAAATAGCCAGGCATTGTGGCAGGTACCTGTAGTCCCAGCTCCTTGGGAGGCTGAGGCAAGAGCATCACTTAAGCCCAAGAGTTTTAGGTTGCTGTGAGCTGTGATGCCACAGCATTCTACCCAGGGTGACATAGTGAGACTCTGTCTCAAAATAAAATAAAATAAAGAATAAGAAGAACCTGTCTTGTGCCACAACATGAATGAACTTAGAGGACATTATGCTAAGTGAAATAAGCCAAATACAGAAAAATATTACATAACCTCACTCATGTACAATCTTTAAAAAAAAAAAGTCAAATACACAGAATAAACAGTGGTTACCAAGGGTGAGATGGGTGAGGAAATGTAGGTAAAAGAATACAAAGTGGCAGACATGCAGAATTAACAAGTCTAGAGATCCAAGTGTAGCTTGAGGACTAGAGTTAATAAGACTGTAATGTATTCAGGGTATTTGCTAAAAGGGTAGATTTTAGCTGCTCCAACCACAAAAAAAAAAAAGGATAACCATGTGAGACGATAAACGTGTTAATTTCTTCACTATAGTAACCGTTTCACCATCTCATAACATCATGCTGTAGATCTTAAATAGACACAATACAATTTATGAAGAAAGAAACCAACTATAAAAGATTTCAGGGACTCAGCATCGTCTTCTGCCAGTTGCCAGAGTTTTAAAACCTCAGGATGAGCCCTCTGTTTCCCCAGGACCACAGTTGCAGGGTACTAAGTACAGAATAAAATAAATATGAGATTTATTCATTAACTATAGAAAGTTACAAAGTCTGCTCCACAGACAGCACAGGCAAGTTCTCCCTGCATAACACAGCTGCCTCCCAGCTCCTGTTGCCTCCCCTTTAAGAAACAGGCTAAACGAGGGGACCAACTATTCCCTGTTTCTCTGCCATCTGAGTTCTAACAGGTTAGAACTGCCCTACCTTCATCCTGTTTTGATCAGGGCAATTAGAAACTTTGTTTTGAGACTTCCTGACTCAATTAGTGCTACAGCAAGGCAAGGTGCAGACAGCTCTCTGTCTCAGAAGCACCTCATGTGTGGCAATGGTATCTGTTTTTAGTGCCTATCTGGTACATACAGACCCATGAGCAACTTTCTACAGTTGTCATAGCAGTTTGCATTCTATCTATAACCTGGGTATAGCTAGGCCAGGACTAGACCTCTTTTGTTTTTTAGACAGTGGATATGTTGTAAAATGAAATGCCAGAACAAAGTTAATTGAAATAGTTAATAAAATATTTTACCTGTTTTTTAACTAACCAAATCTTTGACTACAACCAGTCAATAACAGAGACAACGTGACCTTATTTGGCAATAATAGCAAAGTCTATACTGTACTTGAGACTCTTCATGGATACACGGCCCAGGCCTGGCTCTTCTTATTCCCTGAGTGATAATAATGTTACTGGAATTTTTTCTTCAGTAGGTCCTTGGTCTCAGGATTAAAAGAATGAATCCACCGACCACAAATCAGTGGCAAGATGGGATTTATTTTACAGAAGAGAATACAGAGAAAAAGCACCAAAGCTCCTGGTAGAGGGAAAAACCCAAGTGGGAAAAAAAATCTCTTTCTAGGTCCTTTGTCTAGGGGTATTTATATAGCCCAACAAATGAATGGATACAATCCCTTGGGTTCCCAGGCCTAGGAAACTTACATGAAATTGACCAGACGTGGGTAATGTGGGGGCGGGGGGGGGGGTCCCTGTTGAGTCACAGAGACAGAAGCTGGGGTGGAGACACCACTAAGGAGCTGGCAACTTGGAGCTGTCCCCCCAGCAGTTGTCCGGCCCCTCCAGCCACTGGAGCCTCCTGCAGGCTCCCCCCCTACACCCTCCAAGGTGCTGGTTCCTCTGCCTGCTAGGCTGCCACAGACCGACACCTTCAGGGCTGAGAAGGCAGGTCCTCCCCTCAGCTCAAGCTGCGCTGGCTGGGGCACCACCCACACTGTATCAATAAGACCCCTCCTTTCTGTCCTATTTGGGACTTCTTTGCTCCCAGATCGAAGGAAGGCAGTGAGAATTTGGATGAATCCACCTCAAGTTCTCCTTGCCAAGAGCGCAACTTAAAGCTCAGTGGATCAAATGTTGACTCTTCCTAACAAACCCAAGGAGGTGGGGGAGATGCACCTGCCCCACCCATGTCCATCCTCACCCCTGATAGCATCTGCTCACCTCTCCAGGCCTCCCCAGAGAGAAAAAGGATCACTCCCAGTGCCATAATGGAGAACTCCACTGTTTCTTTCCCATCAGGACAGGGAACTATGACGTAGCTCTGCATAAGAAGACTAGAAGTTGCTGCTTTATCTAAATAACTTATTCCTTCGTGTCACATAAGCATGAGCCCTTACGGAGCCAGGTTTTAAGAAGAAAAGGGTTTCTTTTGGACCCTTCCCCTTCTCTCAACCCATGTTCAAGCTTCAGATTTTGGCCAAATAATAACATAATCACTCCTCTATCCAGATTTTAGCAGATCCAAAGCGAGGCAGAACTATCTCTGTTTCCATGAATGAAGCAGATACTGCATGCTGCAGCCAATTTCCTCACAAGTTACCTAAAAAGCAAGCACATCTCGTCACAGAATTTTTCTCCCATGGCAAAACGATCTGGTTTCATGTTAAGAAAAGCATATATTGCCCCTAATGTTAAGGTTTTAACCCTATTCCTTACAAAACATTAACCTTAACATTACCACACTGAGGAATAGTTGACCTCCTGAGCCAGCATTTGCTCCAGTAAGTCGCTCGGCCCCTCCCAGACCAGGTGCAAGTTCCAAATTCCAGTCCACAGCTCTCTCCTCTGACAGGAAGAAAGAGGCCATCTCAGTACTTCGTAATACATGTCATTAACATTCTAATTTGTATCTGGTGGCTTCAAGTATTTTTGCTATGAAGTATGAAAACCTCGTATTTGAACACAAGACAGTGGCATGCAGGAGTCACATAATAAATATATGTCAACAGAAGAGCACGCCAGGCTGCAGCTTCACCTCCCTACTCCCTGTGAGGTGTCCTTAGGACCAGAAGTCGCCAAGAAACCTGTTAACTGTGGTATAAAGGAGGGCATTTTAACAACCAATGCTTCAAAATAAAAAAAGATTACTTTGGATTAGCAAGAATGATGTTTGCACTGAACATTCTGACACTTACCCCAACCCTGAGCCTCACCCCATTCCTGAAGCTTGCCCTATCCCTGACCTTCTGAGATGAGGGCCCGGCCCCAGTCCCTGCCCCAACTCCAGGAATTGCTTCATCGGATTCCGGATTCCGACCCGGGCTCACTCACCAGGCCTCTATCTCTCTCACCTACCGGTTCTGTCTAGGTCCACTTCCCGCCTCACCTAGCCTGCCTGATGTCTTGGCTAGCTCTAATTATGTCCAGTTAGCCAAGCCTAGTCCCAGGGCCAGAAAGCTCCCTTGACCTGTGAGGTACTGAGTGTCCAGCACACCTACTGAATTTGAGTCCTGTGCTCTCCCCTCCTGAAGTCTGACTCTAACATCTGTCAGCCGCGCCCTACTTCCTGAAGAACACAAGAGATCTAGGACCCTGAGCTCACAGGCTCCAGCCTGGTTGTTTTCTGGGACAGTGCTTCTCAAACTGAAATGTGCATAAGAATGGCCCAGGATCCTTTTTTTTTTTGAGACAGAGTCTCACTTTGTTTCCCTCTGTAGAGTGCTGTGGCGTCACACCTCACAGCAACCTCAAATTCTTGGACTCAAGCAACTCTCTTGCCTCAGCCTCCTGAGTAGCTGGGACAACAGGTGCCAGCCACAATGGCCAGCTATTTTAGAGACTAGGTCTCTTTCTGGCTCAGGTGGTCTCAAACCTGTGAGCTCAGACAATTCACCTGCCTCAGCCTCCCAGAGTGCTGGGGTTACAGGCGTGAGCCACCACACCCAGTCTTGGCCTGGGGTCTTATAAAATGTGCAGATTCGGATTCAGTTCTCTGGGCTGGGGCCCAGGAATCTGCATTTCTAACAAGTATCCAAGTGACACCAGTATTGGTGCAGAGAACATGCTCTGAATAGCACAGTTCCGGAATAACAGTTTCTACAGTTTTGCAAAATTAAATAAAAAATGGTTCACAGTAACAAAAGCCCTAATTTTTACCAAGGGAAGGGAACTCGTTCCTTCCGATATTTCCCAACCCACAGGACTTGGGGTCTGTCTGCACACATTTTGCAATAATGACATGCTGTACTGCTTTGAATTTCACTCGCTAGTTTCCTAGATGTGTGTTTTGTTTACTACTCATTCATTTGCTTCCTTTTCAGCATTTATTTATTCTGTAAACATCATTATTACTCTATCTAAGCTATTGGAACATAAAAGACATAGTCTCTGTCTTCGATAAGACAATAGGTCATTAGAGGAGACAGATATGTAAACAGATCTTTTCAGCACAACGTGGTAAGTACAATAATAGTATCAGTACAGAGAGTGGAGGATAAAGAGGCCCATAATGCCAGCAGAGTTGGAGAATCATCAGGAAAGACATTCTGGGCAAAAAAGGAGCCTCAGTTGATTCTAACAAAGAAAGAGAATGAGCTAAGTGCTGTGCAGAGAGAGACAGGTGGGGGAGCAGAGAGCTGCACACACGTGGGGCTATCTGAGCACAGTTGGCAAGGAAGAAAGCCTCCAAGAAGACGATGAAGGTCAACTAGGGACCAATCACAGAAGACCCCATCTGCCATATTAAGGATCTTGGACTTTATTCAGTGGACAATGAGGAAAAAAAATTAGATTTTTTTTTTCCAAAGTTCATGGCATAGTCCTATTTGGGTTCTAGGCAAATCATGTTTGATGATCATGTGGAAAATGTAATTGAAAGAGCCAAAACCAAAATCAAGGGGGTCCATTGGAAAGAACCAGATACCACATGACATGAGCTGAGCTAAAGAGCTGGTGGTTAGACTAAGAAAGAAGAGAATGGATTAACGTATGTGAGTATACTCATTAACATAGGAAAGTATACTATACTATTCTGTCAACTTTGATGGATATTCAAAATTTTCCATTATACAAAGTTTTAGAAACCAGAAGAAAAAGGAGAAGACAGAGAAGGGAAAGAAATAGAATGAATCCCCAGCTTTTGTTTGAGCAATCAAGCAACTGACAGTGCCATTTCCTGAGACAGGGAAAAGGGTGGGCAGAATGAGATGAGAAATTTGGGGAGTGTCGTTAAGTCCCACTGTAGATCTGTTAAGTGCAACACATCAAGAAGATATGCTGAGGAAGATGTCAAGGAGTCTAATAAGAAACCAACAGGGAAATGATACAAAAATGAGAAGACCACAATGTTAGGACAGCCTAGACAAGAGGTAACTGGATATGCAAATTTGAAGCTCAGAGAAAAGCTCTGCACTAAAGCAATGAACTTGTGAATAGTACATACATGATATTTTAAACCATGAAAGTGGAGGGATTGGGTGACAATGTGTAACTGTAGGCTCATCAATGGAAACAAATGTCTTCTCTGGTGGGGAATATTGAAAACAGTGGCGCCTTTGCATATGTGGGGACAAGGAGCATTTATGGGGAAACTCTGCACCTTACTCTCAATTGTGTTATGAACCTAAAACTGCTCTAAAAAGTAAAGTCTATTTTCCTAAAGGATGAAATTACTTAGGGAAAGAATATAGACAGAGGAAGATCCAGACCACACCCAAAGAGGCAAAATTTAAAGGTTGAGTAGATGAAAAAGACCTAAAACAGAAGTCTAGGTGGGGCATAATGGCTCATGCTCGTAATCCCAGCACTTTAGGAGGTTGAAGTGGAAGGATCATTTGATGCTACAAGTTCAAGACCAGCCTGGATAACATAACATGACCCGATCTCTAAAAAAAAAAAAAAAGAAGAAGAAGAAGAAGAAGAAAAGAAAATAACCACAACAGAAATATTCGTTAAAAAAAAAAAAAGGAAGGAAGGATGGAGGGAAGAAAAGAAAAAGAAAAACACCATCACTAAAGGGAACACTAGGGTTGGTACTGAGGCAAAAAGGGCTGCTCCAAACCGTACCAGGTGTCACAAGTGGCTCCCTTCATCCCATGGGTTCTGGAGCTCATCCCTATTTACTCTCGGGAGGAGAAGGAATGGTTGGCAGCAGAGGGGAGCCAGGAAGCAGAGGTAGGATGGATAAAGATGCCAGATGGATGAGTAGCAGTCCCCCAGATTCTAGGATCCACCATGGTGACAGGAGAATTTGATGAAGTTGCTGGGCCAGTACCTCTACATCTCCCACCTGGCAGCCCTGGCCAAAACTATCAGTCTACAGTGTGTCACATTTAGCCAGTTCAATGCATGCCAAGGACCAAAGGTACCCCCAGGAATCCAGTTGTATGGAGCAACACCCTTGGAGAACTTTCAGTCTTTTGTGTCTGTACATCCTTTCTCTCTGGAGGATTGAGGGGACCAAGTCTAAGTCCAGAATCAGAACCTGGTCCTCCTGAAACCAGGATAGAAAGGACTTTACACCATCATCCTGACCACATGCACAACAGCAAAGGTAAAAGGAATACTCACCTGGAGGCATCACAGCTGGCTGAATAGGGCTTCACTGCCCTTTGGAAAGTAAAGGTAACTTTCAAGACAATCAACATGGCCTGCTCCAGCCACATAGTGGGAGCTGGCTGGTCAATACACGGCTGAAGCCTGAGGAAACTCCTCGAGGGACTTGTCTGTCTTAATTGGACTTTGGACTTTGGGAAAAGGGGTGAGGGGGGTGGAATGTCACAGGTAGAAGTAAAAACTTGCATGTATATTAGCCCACCACCACGGTACTATTAAGGCCTGAGTAGAGAACCCAAGAAGAATCACAGTCCCTAAAACTTCAGTGCTAAAAATTAATATTGGCACCTCCAGGCTCAGTGCCTGGTGGCTCAAGCAGCTAAGGCACCAGCCACATACACCTGAGCTGGTGGGTTCAAATCCAGCCCAGGCCCACCAAACAATGATGACTGCAAACAAAAAATAGCCGAGAGTTGTGGTGGGTGCCTGTAGTCCCAGCTACATGGGAGGCGGAGGCAGGAGAATTGCTTGAGCCTAGGAGTTAGAGGCTGCTGTGAGCTGTGATGCCATGGCATTCTACCCAAGGTGACAGCATGAGGCTCTGTCTCAATGTGTGTGTATACACACGCACACACACACACACACACACACACACATATATATATAGGCATCTGCAGAAACAAGCTGATATTGAGACCCCAAATTAAAATATATTGGAGTCTCAAAAGGGGGAATGAGAGAGGATACCCAAGAAGGGTGAGGTCTAGGAGAACAAGTCTTCTCAAGGAGACTACAAGGATACACCTACTACAGGGTCCTCTCCATGGTGACTCAGCTCTTGGTAATTTGTAAATTTAACTTCCCGGAACTTGGAAATTTCCAACTCCTGTGAAATCTTGCAGTTCTATAGGGGCTGGAATAGCATCTCTCACTTGATTCAAACTGGTCAATGAGATGGGTACCTGTGGGGTGGAACTTTTGGGCTGTTGAATAAAAGGGAAAGACCGAGCCAGTTGGGGAGCATGGCCATTTGGAATTTTTCTATGCTGTAAGCTCCCAGCTAGTGAATAAAGCCCTTCCTCTTATAAAAAAAAAAAAAAAAGAAAGAAAGAAAGAAAGAAAAGAAAGAAAGAAAGAAAAAGAAAGAAAGAAAACAATTAGCCAGGCACAATGGCACACACCTGTATACCTACCTATTCAGGAGGCTGAAGTGGGAGGATTGTTTGAGCCCAGGAGTTAAAAGATGCAGTGAGCTGTGATTGCCATTGCACTCCACTTAGGCTCCAGCCTAGGTATCAGAGCAAGACCCTGTTTACAAAAGATAAAGAGAGAAAGAAAAGAAGCCTAATAAGAAACAGCCAGGGGAATGGTACAAAAACAAGAAGTAGCTATGGTTCAAGCATCTAAGGCTCCAGTCACATACACCTGAGCTGGCAGGTTCGAATCCAGCCCGGCCCGCCAAACAACAATGACAGCTGCAACCAAAAATTAGCCAGGCGCCCATGTCCTGCTTGGTTTTTAAGTGATGATAACTCTTCTTTCAAACAAAACCTCCCTCAAAAGGCGAAGTATAAAACAAACAAAAGTAGCACTCTGGAGTTTTATGCATAAGTCTGGAAGAGTTTGTATAATAAAGAAAAAGTATGGAGAGGGTGGAGACAAGATGGCTGACTGAAGTCAGATTTCCACAGAGGCTTCCATCCAGAAGGAGAGTTAAAGGACAGAAATTTAGCAAGTAACCTGGTGGATTTCATCTGCACCAACAGAGAAGGTTGAAGAACGCACATCAACCCCGCTGAAGCAAGCTGTGACCCCAAGGATACAAGGATCCTTCTACCCCAAGGATACAAACAAAAGGTACAAAATCCATTGCCAAGTGGATGGGAGTCACCTCCCCCATGAGAATGGCTCAGAGTGCCCCACAAACAAAAGAGCAGAGTTCAAAGGTCCTCCCACTACATTCCACAGGAGAGACCCTCTAAAAACTGGACCTACCTCCCCTACTAGGGTGCCACGGCATTCTCCTGCCAGGCATAAAACTATATAAAGCTGTATATATTCTCTACCCGCAACTCTGAGCTCCCAGCACTGCCCTCCACTCTCACTCTGAGGTCTGGAGTCCTGTCCCCCAGGAATCCAGATTCTTGGGAGATTTCTTGAGGGGTGTGGACAGGACCTAAACTGCAGCTGGTCACAGTTGACTCTGCAGCACGGGAGTGAGGAGAGGATGGTGGGCTGACAGGAAACCACACTGGAGCGGTGGTGCCCCAAGGTGCAGAATAGCAGCTGTCTTTTGGCAACAATAGGGCTCTCTCCCGGATATTCTGAAGCCACACCCCTGTCTCCCTGGGCACCCAGAGGAGGCTGGACATCTACTCAGGTGGCAACCACCACGGTACAGATCTGGAGCAGAAACACAGGCCCCGTGAGTAAAAGGTTTGCCTGAGGCAGTACCGGCCTGGGTGGAGCACAGGGACTAGAAACGCACGCACAGAGCAGGGAAGTTCCCAGGGCAGGGTTGACCCAGAGAACCACTTTACTGAGCCTAAGACGCACCAGGCCCTCAGGGGATCATCAGCCTATACACAAAGGAAGACAGGTGGCTAGAACTGAATACAAACCTGCAAGAGCAAAGACAGGACCTGAGGTGCAGGCTCTGGGAACTCAAAACAGCTTCTCTTCTGCAGGGGAATTTAGCAGGGACAGAAACAAATTCCCGCAAAGCAGTTCTGTTCTGTTCTGTCAGTAACATCAATCAGGGGTGGGGCTGGAAGTGAGGAAA
>CAUYPK010133863.1:0-23562 GCA_963574355.1 Loris lydekkerianus | reverse complement strand
ATATATTTTTATTTTTGAAATTTACCAGTGGCTGCTGCATTTTCCACCTCGGCTTATACTCAAGTCACTAAGTTTTCCCAGTTTTTAGGGTAAAATTAAGGGGGTCGGCTTATACTCGGGTCGGCTTATACTCGAGTATGTGCGGTAAGTGCCCTATACAGGCGTACTACTTTTTATCTTTTATGCCATATTTTTACTCTGCCTTTTCTATTTTTAGATATGTTTATATACACAAGTACTTACCATATGTCACAACTGCCTGAAGTATTCATGCTGCACAGATTGCAGCAATGGGAGCAGTAGGTTATCCCATACAGGTGGGTGTGCCACTGGGTTTGTGAAAGCACAGTCTTGATGTTCCCACAGCCATGAAACCACCTAAACTCTCATTTCTCAGAACATGGATCCCCATGGTTAAGCAATACATGACCATATTTGAACACAGAGATCCCAGAAAGAACACATTTCTTTTTACGCCCCCCCAAAATAAATAAAAAATGAAGAGATTTGTTTAAGGTGGCCACTGTCCTGGGCAGCTATAAACATTTCTTAAATAAACTTAAGCTTTCAAGGGGCAGGGAGTATTTTATCCTGAAGCTACAGACCTCCATGCCAGTGCACCATAGGCACAGAGTAGATGGGAAGTGAATAAATGAACACCTGTTGCAAAACTCAGAATTTTACCTGGCTGAGTTTTCACTGTGTGCCTGGCCATTCTAGAGGTGATGTCCACCTTCTACCACACTGCACAGGGCAGGAAAAATGTGAAAGATGAAGAACCGAGGGGGAACTGGCAGAGTAAAGAGGGGGACCAGCCAGCCACGCAGGAGAAGAAATATTTGATTGCAGCGTTGTCAGTGACCAAGAGAAGAATGGTTGATACGTCTGACACCTGCATGGGCCTGGGTTATGAAAAGTAGGAAAATATAACGGAGTTTAGAAGAAGGGATAAAAGGCTAACAAAAACTCTTGCTCCAAGGCAAAACTAATTCTATTTATCTCATAGGGTTGTTGTGGGTAGTAAGACAAATTACTACATGTAAACAGATTAGAACAGGGTCTGGCACATAGCAAGTACTCACTACATGTCCCCGTTACCGTTATTGTTATTTTCATTAGCACAGGTAAGTGTGTATCTTTTCACCTAATCCTCACAGTCTCAGGAGGCAGACCTAATATCATCCCCATTTTACTCTTAAGAAGACCACAGGCCAGCAAGATAGGAAGTATCTCTCCAAGGGGACCACAGATCCAGGGTGCAGCACAAGTACAGGTTTTAGCAAACTTTTTCTTGACGGGCCAGATAATAAATGTTTCAGGCTGGCAGCACTGCCCAACTCTTCTGTGGCGGTGTGAGAGCAGTCCTACACAACGTGTCCACAAACAGTGACGGCTGAAACTTTCCTTACAAAAACAGGCGGCTGGCTCAAAGTTTGTCAGAGAAGTCACCTAACCCATTATTCCACCCAGAGGCGGCACCATCCCTCCCTGCTCACCAAATATCAGGTTGCCATGTTTGCAAAGCCAGTGGCCGGCGAGGTGTTAGGAAATCCAGTCTGGGATGGAGAAGCTTTGTTTGATTTTTCTCTAAGTATGTTTGAATTATTAAGTGTCTGGCTCATTAAGTGAAGGGTGTTGTTATAATTCTATCACTGAAGACAAAATTGCTATTTAGATTGAGTTTTGCCCATTTAGCTAATTTACTAAGTGGGCATTGCCACATCTTAATTATTATCCTCTGATCAGAGATTATTCGTGAGGACAATGCAGTGCTGGTATACAGAATCTATAGAGGCTGGAGCGCACCTCCTGGGCGTGGGGTGTGCTATGCTGTAACGGACCTGCACTAAACTGGTTTTTCCAATGACCTCCAAGCAGGCAAATCCTAAACAAAAGAAGTCTGGTAATCACCATGATTAAGACCAGGAATTCTTCTCACCAACCCCAAATACACACACCATGGATGTCTGCTTTTTTTTTTTTTTTTGAGACACAGTTTCCCTTGGCCCGGTGTCACAGCTCACAAGAAGCTCAAACTCTTGGGCTCAAGCCATCTGCTTGCCTCAACCTCCCAGATAGCTGGGACTACAGGCACCCGCCACAGTGCTGGGCTACTTTTAGAAATGGGGTCTCTGAACTCCTGAGCTCAAAGGATCTCTCCACCTCAGCCTCCCAGAGTGCTAGGATTACAGGTGCGAGCCACCACACCTGGCCTGTTATTTTATCTTACAATGGGCTGTTTCCCTTCCTCAGCACTGCATCTGCTATGGACTAGCTCTGTGCCATTTGGTATATCATGTCACCTCCTGGTGTCTCAGTTTCCTCCCCTAAAAATGGCCAGAGAAGTTCAGAGTTTTGGGGTGAGGCCTGTGAAGTTCCCTGAGCTCACACGGACCTCCCTAAACATTATGCCCTGGACATCCCCTGCCCACCACGACAGCCTGGCCTCAGCTCTGTTGCAGAAGCACAGACATTCCCTTCTCTGTAAAAAAAAAACAAAAAAAAACAAAAAAAAAAACCATGCATGGCAGTGTTACCATTTTGGGTCTCCAGTAATTCTATGGTTCCATGGATTAATTCTCTGTGTATAGGCAAAATGCAAATGTTGTTGATTTTGTTCTCTCTCCTCAAGGGAAGACAGGTAGTTTCGTAACATTTTCTGACAACTGGGGGACTATTTTGTTCCTATTGGCAAACATAGGTTAGGAAACAGAGAAATACTTCTCCAAAGTTGTTTCCCTCCTACCTCACTAAGAAAAAATGTATGCTAACTTCTAAAAGGCTGTCTGCCTGGCCTTTTATTAGCTGTGGTTAGAGGCATGCAACTGTAACCATTCCAAGGCGTAGCTGATAGAGAATGTTGTTTTCTGCCTGCTCTGTGGAGTAAATGTCATTCCTAATTATTATTTATCGGCAGGACTTTTGAGTTATAATGTCTTGTTCTACCAGAAATGTCTGATTTTTGATATTTTTAGAGAACCTGTTTTTCTCCTATGAAGTCAGTGTACTGTGCACAACTTGACAAGTTGTAAGACGTAGTGTAGCGGTTGAAGCTCTAAGCAAAATAACACAGTGATGAAATATGACTTTCCTGCGTCCGCAGCGTTCATCACTGCCTCACCATGAAGACCTTCATTTCACTGCAAAGTAGGGAGGACGTGATAAAGCACTGACTTCTCAACCAACACGTCTCGGTGTTCGCTTCTTAACAGTCTCCGAAACCTTGACTTGATATTCAGATGACTGTTGTCCAGAGGCGGCAGTGGTTTTAGAAAATGGCTCTCAGTCAGAACCTCTCCATTCAGTTGCCTGGTCAGGAGTCAGGCTTTGGCAACTTAGCACAAAAGAAGAGAAGGGAAGTTAGAGTAATGCAGGCTTCTGTGATGGCTCGGTAGGAACAGAAGGGCACATCTGAGATCCAGTTTCTCTACCCTGGCATGGGAGATGAGGCCTTTGTCCTTTGCTGGTTTTAAATTTTGATCTGATAATGGATAGGAGAGAGGATCTTGGCTATGACTCACTGATCTTGGTTCCTGCAAACAGCATACAAATTCAGCCAGAAATGGCACTGGCTCTGCAGACCATCCTCCCAGTAGAAACCTCTGCCACGTTGTCTTGACTGTCACTTAGCAGCCCACCCAAACAGGCTCCCACTCCAGTGCCCCTTCTATTAATTATATTATCTTCTGGAGATTAGACTGTCTGTCATGGGCGGCCACAGCCAGCAAGTCGGCAGCTCAAGTTCCTGTTCTAGCTAATAGTGTACCTGGTGTAGCACAAACACTTTACAAACCACTTTCTCAGGTTGTTGTTTTTTACTCAGAATGAATGCCAACTCTAAGGTGGTTAAAGTTGTGTTGGCCAGATATCATACTTTATTTGCCTATTTGAAAATGATGCTAAACTCAATTTATCACACAGATAATGAAACTAATGCTAATGATGGCACAACTGGCATTTGCCAAGTACTGATGATGCCGAGAGCAGCCCTGTGCTAAGCCTGGGCACATACGCTATCATCTTTAATACTCATTAGTCCCCAAATCACTTCAGTCCTCTCATTAGCTCCATTCTAGAAATGAAGGAGACGAGGCTTAGCAAGCAGAATTGACTTTCCCAGGGCCAGACAGCCCAGAAGCAAAGAGCAGGACTGAGATCTGGGTCTGTCTGAATTTGGTGTGTGCAGTTCAGTCGTAAGAAATGTGGATGCTGGCAAGCTCTCCACATCCTAGCATATGGGCAAGCTGCCCTCGCTACAAGTGCTGGGCTGGGCACTGGGGCCAGCTTGCGCTGGAGGGTGTGTGTTTAATGGGCATGTGGATAGGCAAATCAGTGGGAACAACATAGGTTGGCATTTACAAGAAGGCACTACAGGGACAACTACCAGAGTACCTAGGAGGGGAATGTAAATCAGCCTAGGAAATCAGGGCAGTCTTGCCGGGAAAAGATGGTGGAAGGGACTCATATCCTTTCTAAGGAATTTATAATTCAATTCCATTTCTATGAAAGGAAGAGTAAAGCAAGTGACCTGAGCCTGTCCTAAGCCTGCGTACTGCCAGTGGGGACACACTCCACCCTCTGCCTGGGCTGTTGCCAGCCCCAGGGCTGACGCCCAGAGTCGTGAGGTGAGCCACCATGTGAGTGCTGATCAGTGTGCAGTCTGACCAGAGGGAAGCTCGGCACTCTCTACCCTAAAACATGACCCATGGTTCTGGCCCAGCCCAGTGACACAAAAGAGGAGAAAACACACAGGGCCCCTAAGTCAGCACGACTGATGACAACCCCGCGAGTGGTATGTTCAGGAAGTGTGGGCCGTGCCTGGGAGCACACTCTGCTCATTCCCTCTGTGATTACAGCAAGTCTGCACTCCAGCCACCCGTCCCCGTTCCCTGTGTGATTACAGCAAGTCCAGCCACCCGTCTCCGTTCCCCGCTTCACAGATCCACACGCTGAAGAAAATGCAAGCAGCGGCTGGTAGTGGGAGAGGTGGGGGTCTGACCCCCAACCGCGGGAAGACTGACACACACAGGAGCCCTCTCAGGGTGGCAGTATTTCCAGAGCAGAGGCCAGCAGGGGCCCTTGACTTCCACACACATTGCTCCTTCTCACTAGGAAGAAGGTTCAATCAGGGGAGACAAGAAAAAGGGTTGGGCTAGAGATTCATTGTTTCTGAAAGGTGAACAAATGAGCAGTCTCCTTCCCAGATGAATGTGATATCAATATTAAAATAAAACACAGTCCTGAACTCACTTACGCTGATTCCTGATGGTGGGGATAATGTCTAATGTACCAGAAAGGGGAGTGTTTCCTTGCAGCCACGGCTATCAATCTTTACCTGCACATTGTAACCACCCGGGGATGCCAGGCTGCCTCGCAAACTAATGCAATCATAATTCTCAGGGGCAGGGCCCCAGTGTTTGTATTGGTATAGCTCCACAAGATGCCGATGTGCCAGCGGGGCCGAGAGCCGCGGTCCTGCAGGCTAACCTGCCACACTCCACGCAGAGGGAGTCACTAGTAAACAGAACCTGGTTTCCACGGCAACATATTGTTCAGCTCCTCTTTCTTTCAGAGCTCAGCAAAAGGTGAATTATTTAGTTTCTGTGTCCTTATCCACACTCAATTTCAGGTGAGAGGGTCTGGAGGGAGGGGCTATCTCCTGCTTAATGACTGTGGGATGGGGGCAGGGCAGTGGTATAATCTTGCCTGTCCATACCTGCTAGAGAAACCATTTCTTTGCAGAGAAAGACAGGAAGACAGGCAGGCGCAGAGAGCATGGAGAAGCTAGGACTTGACAGTGGGAGGGAGGCTTTTTATTACAGACTTGGTATAGTTTGAGGATGCATCACTGGTGCTAGAAGATCATGGTGGGAGTTTGGTTCCTGAGAAACTATGACATTAGATTCCTTCTTTAATAAAGACAAAGAAACCTCTGTTTATTATTAATACATATACATAGGTGAATTGTATATTTGTAGGAAAAGATCAGGGTGGATACACATTTCACTTTCAATAATGGTTCATTTTGAAGACTAGAATTTGGGGAACAGAGAAAGGGAGTTGGGCTTTGTCCTTTACACTTTGTCCTTTACACTTATTTATAGGGTTTGGATTATTTAAAACAAAAAGCATATAAATACTGGCTCCTTGGGCCACCCTGGCCCACACCCAGTGGTGAGTTTCATATGTCCTAGGTCTAAAAACGCCACAAGTCACTGCGCGTGCATAAGAGAGGCACGTTGTCCCTGAGGTTTCACGAGGAGGCCCAGGGGTGTGTGTCCTCAGCCACAGGGGCTCCAAAGGCATCCCTCTGTCTTTCCTCCAAGCATCTCCCCACAAGGAGGCTGCTATCTTTCCCTCCCGTCCTCTCCCCACCCCACACCCCCTACCTGCCTCTTCTCCTCTTCCTCACCTACCCTGCTCCTGTCTCCTCCAAGCACTTCCCTCTTCCTGGATCCCACCCTGCCCAGTGCTCCATACCCTTGATCTCCTCACTCACAATGTGGCCCCATGAAGTGAGGAGTCCACCCACCTTACTCTGTGTGTACAGGTGACACTAAAACTCAGATCTTTTCCATCACCTCCGTCATCTCCCCTTAAGTTTCTCTATCTTTCCACATAGTACTTACCACCGTCAGTGTATCTTCACTGTTTATTGTGTCTTTGTCCAGCTCTCCAATAAAATATACGCACCATGAGGTCAAAAGTTTGCTTTGCTCAGTGCTGTATTCCTTGTACTGAGAGCAGTTTCTGGCATACAGTAGGCCCAGAGTATTTGTTGAATACAGTAGAACCTCCATAGTTGACCACCTCCCTACATTCACCACCTCCTTAAGTTGACCTAATTTTCATAGACAAGACCAGATAGGTATCATTTGTACTCAATGGAAGTTCCCTATGTTGGCCACTATGTTGACCACTTTGTTGACAATCCCTTGGGGGGATCAACTTAAAGAGTTTCTACTGCATATGAAAGAACGAACGATATTTTCCCTAACCCACAACAAAGAAAGAAAACAAAGAACAGGGCAGGCAGGAGGATCCATTCCCTGGAGGAAGGTTTCTTGCTACCTCTGCTGCTAGCTGGGAAATTCCCCCTGGATCTCTTGACCTTGCCCACCTGTACAGGAAGCACAATGTTGTTGACTTTTCCACACATAAGCAACTGCCCTGGAAACTTCCCATTCCTCATTTCTCATCCTTACCCCCATCCCACAAGGCCAAATTAGTCTAGTTTCAGTGATGAGGAAATAACAGGTTCAAAGATATTTTATCACTTTGCTAAAGTCAAACAGCCAATATGTCACAGAAATGAAATTAAAACCTTGATTGGCCTGAACCCCAAAACACGTTCTACTAAACTATCCTCTCACAAAATAACCAAATCTCATTTTATATGTCAGGAACACTTTTATATGTCAGTGCACTTGAATAGGTGGGAAGAGTTTCTTCAGAGAAGACTGAGGCTTCAAGCAAAGGAGATGAGATGTGTTCAATTGCTGAGAGCTGCTGATACCAGGACAAGTCCCCTGGAGTGACTCCAGTGTGTGCACCCTCCCCATGGACCCTCTGTGGAAGAAAGGTGTGTGCTTTGATGGCTTTTGTGAGCAATAGCACTAGACTGAACCAAGCCATCCTCACTCTCCTCGCCCTCTTTGGGATGTGCAGGTACTTGTAAGATAGTTTCCTAGGGCTGGACTCTGGACAACAGAGTCCTTTATGTTGGAACATAGCCCATACAAGGCTTAATCCTCATAGTGATGGTGTCAGTAGCATCATGAGTTCCCCCAGTGAGCAGACCAACTAAAGTCATTTTATTTTTACCAGGAGGAAAATGAACTCCTCCTAGTTCACTTTTCCTACCCTATAAAGATCCCTTTCCCTGACACACAGGGAAGGGACCCTTTGTAAAAGAGACCAGTGAGGATGCTTTCATCTCAGAACAGTCTCCCTTGTTTTGTTGGTTAACACTTATCTACATGGCTAATGTGTTGTGATTAAGGGAAGAAAAAGAAATGCAACCCCGATGAAGAGCTGAATGCATAAGAAAAGAAACCAGGAGAGATTGTTGCTGGAAAACAACAACAAAAGACAAAGAAAGAGAGGAAAAAGAGGCTCCGTGATTTCCTCCTGACACTCAATGAGGGAAAATGCAGATTAAAGAGAGAAACAACCCCTCTCAAAATTAATAATTCAAGGCAAAATCATGGAACTTAATTGCTCCCTGTCAGCCACGGCTCATCCTTGTCTACCATTATTCTGCACAAATTGATTTGGCAGGCACCACATTCATTTTTAAAGGACTTTCTTATTATCTATAGCCTGTTAATATGTTCATCCTTCACTCCCTTAAGTAATTCCAGGCAGATTTTTACTCATTTTGCCATGAATGAAGCTCTCAGTTGATAGGAGGAGGGAAATTGTCCAAGAAATGTTATCCGGAGGACACACATCACCCTAATAGTCTCTGAGGTCCCTTGAGCCCAGACAGGCAACCCTTGTCATGAGTGCATAGGGAAGGAACTAAAGCCAGAGTGTCTCCTGGAGTCTTGCTTTAACCACTATTCATATGTGGTTATTTACACTTAAGTTAATTAAAATTATATAGGACAAAGTTACTCTGTCACAGTAGCCCCATTTGAAGAGCTCAATATGCACACATGGCTGGCAGCCACCTCACTGGTGCACAAAGCAAGGTTTCCTCATCACAGAAGTTCTACTGGACAGCACAGGGTCAAGCTTCTCACTGCTTCTCACCCCACAAGGGGATAAACCGGGAGGTGTTCTATGTACAGTTTACCTGGATCTGTTTCATGGAAAATCCAGGTATAAAAAGCTGTGGGCTTTGTGTCTGTCTGTTTTTACACATGTGGGATGATCTCATCTGTGGCAACAGGATGAGGCAAGGATGGCCTTATGTGGCCAAGGGTGGATGAGACAGAAGAAGAGATACTGATCCAGGGCGTCTGGCTAATAAATGCGTCATGAATTGAACTGGAGACCACCTTTAACCCCCTGCTGTGCCGGAGTGCCATTTGTATAGGCTTACTGTATAGGCTCTGGGCTCCTTTTCAGGCAGGGCATGACAGAAATTCAGACTACTGGGCCAGCTGTGGGCTCAGGCTGACCTCAGGCATCTCACATGCTCCTCTCAAAACATCAAGATAAAAGGACTACACAGATAGTCCTCATCCTACATGTTTGGCCTCTTAGCCTATATCTAAGCAAGCCTTGGCATAATTAATAGTGCAGTTATCTGCTAATTATTCCACTATTCAAGCAAGGCTAGAAGAACCTGGGGCATAGCATGAGCATCATGTGCATAATTAATAATTTTCATCGCTGAGTAATTACTTGTGTAGTATTTATTTAACCTAATAACATTAGATGTGCATCACTGGGCTGTGATTGCTGTTTTCTTCCACCCACCCACTCTTATATAACTGTGTTCCATGATGTTGTCATGGTTTATTGACAAATCATGTTCTATTTTTCCAATTTATTATACATTTCAACAGTTTGGATGTATCTAGACCTCTCTGCCTCTTATGAAACTTCTCTCTATTGCCCTCCATGACACTGCCCTTTCTGTGGTTTCTTGGCTTCTCTTTGGATGAACCATGCTTCAAGTCCCTCACTGGTTTAAATTCCTGCCCAGCAAGGTTGTCCTCACCACTTAGATTCACTCTCAGCAGCACAGATTGATGGAGAAGTGAGGAAGGTGGGCCCTGATAGGAGTAAGTCTGGGAGACTTGGCTGCAGGAAAACAGCAGAGCATTTGGGGGCAGAGCTGTGCAAACTCAGACCTGGTCCATTCAGAGATTGGGTGTCCCTTGTCAGGCAGCTCTGGCACTGGTCAGTCCCATTGGTCAGGTGATTTGGGTTTTTTTCTTAAGATGCATAAAGTCCAGTCTCTTACAAGCAGGCAGAGGAAGAGGGTGGTGAGAATAAGCTGGCCCACCCGAGACCACTAAGAATAATATCCATGGCAACAAGACTAACAGTAGGCCCTGGTGGTGGACTGGGTTGCTTCTAATACCATTGGATCTTGGGCTGGACAGACCAGTGAGGTGTTGGCCCTGAGTCTTCAGGGGGGAGGATTTGGCTGGGAAGGCATAGAGGAATCCCAGTTTGACAAAATAGGATTCCTGCCTGTGTACACTTCCTCCCCCACATTTGTACAAAGTACATGGGTCTGTGAATTCATTCCCACATTCATTGAAACCCAAGGAAGGGAGGCCCCTGCTAGCCATACCATCTCATCGCCCAACTCCTCATAAAGAATTTTTCCTTCATGTTTTACCTCCTGATCACACAGGATTGTGCCTTTGGAATTACCTTTGATTCTATGTAACATCTAAAGCTTCTCGCTGCCTTAGAACAGTTGCTCTCACAGTCTGGTCTTTGGACCTGCAGCATCAGTACCACCTAGAAGCTTGTTATAAATGCAAATTCTCAGGTCCCACCTATAGAATTGGAAACTCTGTGGATGAGGCTCAGCTATGCATGTTCAAGGAGCCCTCTAGGCAATTCTGTTTCATGCTCAAATTAGAGAACTACTACCCTGCATTGCAATTCAGCCCCTTCTTGTGACCTACAAAGCTCTAGAGTTGATCTGGCTCCTTTCTACCCCACCAAACTCATCTGAAACTTCCGTCCCACTCTCCTGACTCTCTAGCCATGGAGAGGGCCAAGACCTTCCCATCTTGAACGTTATACTAGCTCCTCCACTAGGAAAGCTTTTATGTTCTTTTGCTCTTCTTCTCACTTTTTCTACTGCAAGCTCCTTTCATTTTTAAATTCTTTTTTCCCCTCCAAATAATATGAGGGTACACACAATTAGGCCATACTGCTTCTGTTTGTCAAAATCTAAGTTGTAGCTGTGTCCCTCACACAGGAAGTGTGCTGTACACCTGTGCGCTGTTCCTGCAGGGAAGGAACCTGCCCACCCCCTCCTGTCCTTCTTAGACTCAATTCTTAATACTAATGTCCCAGAGGTTATGCTTGGCCATCCCACCTACAGCAGCCAGCCTCATTTCTTTTCTTTCTTTTCCTTTTTTTTTTTTTTTTTTTTTGAGACAGAGTCTTACTTGGTTGCCCTCGGTAGAGTGCTGTTGTGTCACAGCTCACAGCAACCTCAAACTCTTGGGCTCAAACAGTTTTCTTGCCTCAACCTACCAAATAGCTGGGACTACAGGTGCCCGCCATGATGCCTGGCTATTTTTAGAGAAGGAGTCTTGCTCTTGCTCAGGCTGGTCTCAAACCCATGAGCTCAAGCAATCCACCCACCTCAGCCTCCCAGAGTGCTACGATTATAGGCGGGACACACCATGCCCAGCCTAGCTGGCCTCATTTCTGCCCTAACCTTTACTTGTTGCCTGCTTCTGCTCCCTGTATGTTTGGTGCCACATTTTACAATTGTTTTTGGTTTACTGGTCTTTTTTTTTTTAAGAAGACCTAGAAGCAGGAACATTATCTTATTCACACTGTGTTTCTGGTGCCATGCCGGTGACACAGTAAAACCTCAATAAATAACTATTAAATTAATGCATCCAGCCACCTTCACCTCTATTTACAGAGTGACAAGGCTTCCAGGCATCTGTTTGTTTATGTTTAAGTGATCCTTGAAGTTCCTCTAGGTCTATGCCAGGGTATTAAGGGTGCTGTAGGCTATGTCACATGCAGCAAGTACTTCTTGCCATGATTAAACCCGAGTCCATCTGCCTGGGCAGATGAGCCACTTCACTGCCCCTGCCTTCCAGCCTCTGCAGCTTCAGATCCATCTTCTTCAGTCACATGTTCACAAGACTGGCTTTGGTGCCTGAACTCAGAAAATTGAAACAGACCGTTCCTGGTTCAAGGCTCATGCAATTAGGAAAAAGGGTCTACGTATTACCAGGGCTTTTGTGAGAGAGGGATCCCCTTTGCCAAGTTCAGCTCTAAGCAATGGGCTCAGAAACCAACTAGAGCTGAAGACACCCTGCCAAGGAAATGGGCTAAGTTGTGAGCTCCTAGGTACACAGTTATGCTCAGGGCTGGTGCTCATAACAGGAATTTCATGAGTGTCTCTGGGAAAGGAAAGACCCTAAGCAGACCCTCTGTCTGGAAACACCTTCCCCTCAGGGAACCTGAAATTGCTGAATCCCGGGAACAATGATAATAATAGATCACATGTATGAAGGACCGACTTAGGTTGGGCACCATGGAAAGCACTTTACATGAATGATCCCTTTTAATCCTCCCACAGCAGGTAGTACTATTACTCTGTTCTACAGGGGTCCCCACAGGTCACATACCAGATGATGGCAGGGCTGGATTCCACCCCAGGATGATGCTCGGAGTATGGCCCATCTGTCCCAGGGTCTTTTCAGCAGCATGTCAATCTCCCTTCCCCCAAGGTAAAAATGACTTTCTCCATTGTATAGATAAGGAACGTGCAGCTCTGTTGGTCTGCCCAGCTAAACCAGGTCCTAGCTCCCAACTTTAGAGTCCGCTTTCTCTCTCTTGACTATGTTAAACTTTTTGGCCTTCCATAAAAAGAACCATGGGGGATGAGGTAGGTAGTAAAGTAAAAGCATCACAGAGGGAAAAAAATTCTACAAAGGAAAAAGAGAAGTGTAATGTTACAGATGATTACATGTGCTACTTGAGACAACAGTCTGAAAAAGAAATGAACTGGTTAAGATTGGGGCGTACCCAGGAGGACTGGAAGGAGCAACTGTGTCTGGCTATGCATGGCTCATTTTCAGTTCTAGAAGCTTCTAGGGGAAGGAGTCATTAGTGTAGTCACACATAGAGGAACTGCAGCTGGGCCTTCGACAATATGTCTATCTACTGCATGCCAGGCCAAAGAGATTGACAGAATCCTTCACAATGAAAAGAAAAAAAAGGGAGAAAAAGCAGGAAAAAAATGTTTTTGTTAATTATTCAGTTTTCAGACCTCCTTCAAGAGAAGTCTCTCATCTGCTGAATGGCAGAGGAGAATCTCCATTTGAGAAGCAGGATGGGGCTGCTAACAGGAAGTCTTAACTCCTTCAAATGAACTGCCACATGACTGAATGGAGCTGGGGAGATGAAGTGAGTGCTCAGACAGAGTCTAAGTTGCTATGCAAGAAGTGGCAGATCATCAAGATTCTGGGTTTCCTAATTCTTCTCAGGAACAAATGAATGAGAAAAATCCATCCTACTTGAGAAGGCACACAGGGAAATGTGACTTGCCAAAAGAATATTTGGAGGCAACAGAAATGGGTCACTGGAGACCAAGAGACTGATGACGGACAAGTCAGGCTTTGGGGGAGAAAAGGTGAGAGGGAAAGAAGATGGAAGCAGAGACTTCCTATTAATATTGAGAACACATAATGCCTAAATCCTGAGTTCTTCTGAGCCTGACCTCATTTCCCCTCAGCTCAGGAGGAAAAGAGTGTGTGGTTGGTATAACTCAGATAGTTGTGGCTCACTGGGACTTTCCAGGCAGGAGGTAGGGAGCAACAGAGTCAGAGGATGCAGGTGCCTCTGCTTCTGAGTTCTGGGGGGCACAGAAAGGCAGGGAGGAAGGGAGCTGGCAGGAGACAAGGGAGGCCAGCTAATTACCAATTATAGGCCCTCTGCGAACACAAAGGCTCTACCTGAATGATAAATGTTATTACTCCAGCTCCATTTTGCCGGCTGCAATGTTTCTACTTGTAAATTTAGAGAATTCTCCAAGGGAGCAGCAGATTGCTTATCCCACAGAACTTCTATCCTAGCTCACATCCTGACTGGCTGAGGGCTACAGGATAAAAACCTTCCCGGCAAACTTTCTAAAACACAAGTTGCATAACATCTATGCAAATAACATAGAATGAAAACTTTTAAAAAACATGTAGTACATTTTTTTTACTAAACATAGTGATACAATTTTTTTTTACAGTGCTTTTAAACCCATAAAACATGTGCATATTCAGTACCTACCTAGGTGAACCAATCTTCTTTGAAATAGTATTATCCACTTTTATCAGATGACAAAACAGCAGCTCAAAGAGGTACCAAGATATATGTATGCCCAAGGTCCCAAAGGGAATGTGCAAAAAAGGAATGAATAGGGGCTTACAGATAAGTTTCTGGGTCAAAATTCCCCAGAAACTTGCATGAGAGAGAGAGAGAGAGAGAGAGAGAGTGTGTGTGTGTGTGTGTGTGTGTGTATGTATGTACGGGTGTGTTACCAACATATCAGCATTTGCATCTAAGATAAAGGCCATGGTTCTATACTGGAACAACATGTTTACCTGTGTGCTCTTTGTTATTAGGAAAGTAACTGTCTTGAATACACAAAGCTGGGTAATTTATAAGAAAAAGAGTTTTATTTGACTGCCAATTCTGCAGGCAGGAAGCAGGGTGCCAGCATCTGCTTCTAGTGAGGGCCTCAGGCTGCTTCCACTCATAGCAGGAGGGGAAGAAGGGCCAGCATGTGCAAAGATCACTTGGCAAGAGAGGAAGCAATGAGAGAGGGGCAGGTGCCAGGCTCTTTTTAACAATCAGGTCTCATGAGAACTAACAGAATGAAACTCACTAATTACTTCACTCTGTAATGAGAGGAATCAAGCCATTCCCAAGGGATCCACCACCATGATCCAAACATCTCCCTCTAGGCCCCACCTCCAACAGTGGGAATCAAATTTCAACATGAGACGTGGAGGGCCAAATATTCAAACTACAACAGTAACACACGAATACTGTAGGAAATTTAGAAAATAAATAAAAAAGTAAAAACCATTCATATACACTTATCAGCCAAATATTTTATGTTTAGACCAAAGAAAATCTCCATCTGAATGACCCCCAACCCAATTTTTCTACCGCAAACAGTGTTACAACAGTGTTACAACCTCTTCTGTTGATGTGTTTTCATCAATAGAAGAGGTAAAAGGAGAAGGAACCCAGCATGGAGAATCGAAAACACAGGCCCTGAAGCCACCAGGGGAGTGATTCAGCCTCTCTGGTCTTAGTTTCCATATCTGTGAAATTGAGTAAAATTATATTTGCCTATGGGACTGATAATTCACAGCTTGATATTTACAAAGTGTTTATGAGCTGCCTGTAAGGACAATAAAGACCACAGAGATGTTTATTAAATAGAGAGGTTACCCACCCGCACCATACAAATGCCAAGCTCCCTTCAAAATAATTCCCTTTGGAAAACTACCCAGAATATAGCATATTCACAAAAGAAGTAGGTTATAGCCAATCAAATAGGTTTGCCTGAAAAGCTCTATGAAATGAGACAGCACAATTGAAGAAGGATACAGTGGATTAGGATCTGGCTCCAGCTCTGCTGTATACTAAGCTCTGTGACCATTTGCCAATCACTTTTGAGGTGTATAAATCTATAAAATGAGCTAACTCTGCCAGCCTGGGGAAATAATGTAGGTGATATCTGTAAATTATAAATCCTCAGTCATTAAGGATTCTTTTTCTCTTTGCTGTTATGATTACAAAGCTAATAGCCAAGATCTACCTTACTGAGATAACTAAATGTATCAGGCCCAGTCCTTACACAATACCAAAGGTTTTCAGAAAAGCCTGAACTGAACAGGTGAAATAGTTACAGATCTTCCAGCCAACTGCTTTAGCTTATTGACACTATTTTAACTTACTAACATTATTTCGTACTATTCCGGTTGAATATTTACTTGGTTCTACCTGTATAAACTCGGGTTCATCTTCCTTGAGCCTCCCCCTCTTCATCCATAAAATGGGAGGATTTATTCTTTGGAAGCAATAAATACCCTAACCAACGTTGATAATGTATTATAATTCTTTCTTGAAAGCTTCTTCCAAAAGTTGCACCCCAGCTATGCAAATATTGATGAGTGACATTACTGCAAGTTATGTCAACATTCTCTCTCAAAAGTGGAATGGCATTAAAGCTAAAGAGATAAGGAAATGAAATGAATAGAAAAAAGGGTTTTTTGAGCTATGGCACAGCTCTTGAATAATATTTGCCCAGTACCAGGAGACACATGGGATTCTGACAGATGTAGATAAAGGTAATTCTTATCTCTAGCCTCTCTGGGACTTTTCTTTTTAAAGATCTTCCACTCAGGGCAGTGCCTGTGGTTCAGCTGGTAAGGTGCCGGCCCCATATACCGAGGGTGGCAGGTTCAAACACAGCCCCAGCCAAACTACAACAAAAAAATAGCCAGGGGTTGTGGCGGGCGCCTGTAGTCCCAGCTACTCAGGAGGCTGAGGCAAGATAATTGCGTAAGCCCAGGAGTTGGAGATTGCTGTGAGCTGTGTGATGCCACAGCATTCTACCGTGGGCCATAAAGTGAGACGCTGTCTCTACCAAAAAAAAAAAAAAAGATCTTCCATTCAAAAGGTTATCACAGTATTATTTATTCAGTTTCCTGCAGAAGAGGGGCAGAATATTATGTTTGTGTACCAACTTAAAAGTTTGATTGAGATCTCTGGGAAAAGCTTGTCATAACACTGTTGACAGCCTGTTCTGAACAGTGGGCCCTAATCCTCCAGAAAGCAATCATTTCAATATACTCCTGGGATGCAATCCCATCTCCAAAATTGGCTTCTCCCAAGCACTCCTCTTCACAGCCATGAAGGGCTCTTTGATGTCGTATAGGGCTCTTTAATACAGTGAGATTGGAAAACTTCAGGTTAAACAAAGTTAAACAAATATGTTTACTGGATGCAGGAATTCTTAGAGCTATGAAATCCCTGAGAGCAACAAAAGAGGCAGAGTTTCCCACTTGTGCACCATGGAATGTGACTGGAAAAATCTGACTTCAATATGGTAGAATCAGTCTCTAGCTCATCTTTAAAAAATATATCATAATAGTCCTCAAAAATCCAGACCCATTGATTTTTTTCTGGAAAGCCTTACCAAATTTTATGCTGAGATAGAACAATAATGTATAAATAAAGAAAAATCAACCTTATGCAACATTTATCATTAGGAAATGGTGATCTTGAATGTTCTAGTCCAAACCCTTGCATCAGGAGCAACACAGATCCCATTCAAGTCACAGACGCGATGCCTGGGGTGTTCATCTTAGCCATCTCATCCTAGGTTTACGCTGCATTCATCCTGCTGACCATTACTCTACACGTCTTTTCCTAATGGGAGTAAGACACTGGCAGCAAGACTCTTTAAAATAACATTGTAAAAGGAATTGAGAAATAAAATAATTATGAGGAATAAAGAGTATTCTTGCAAAGGTAATTGGAAAGAGCCTACACAGACTGAGGAAAGACCTAACAAAATGAATTTAGTTCATTTAATAAACTGTTCAACCATACATTTTGATGATAGGGTGGTGAATCTTTAGGAAAACATCTTTTGACTACTGGGCTTAGAGGAACCCCAGCTGTCCCTGGGCCGAGGTCAGAAGGAGAAGAAGAGCAGTGTACATAGATCACGATCAGCTCAGCCATTCAGTGCTCAGGCTTTCCTGAAAGACCAAAGAAAGGGCAAGTCCAGCCATAAATTAAGTCTGTGGAGAGGGGAAAGAGCAGAGCTGATGGCTCTCAATGGTTACCCTGTCCATCACCTGCCATTGGGCTGAGCTGTCACCTTTTATGAAATCAGTGGAGTTCTTCAGCTGAGTTACAGCCATGCCCTCTTTCCAGCCCCATTAGTTACTCAGTAAGTGAAGTGTGACCTCTGTGAGTGGTATGAATGGTGAGATCTGCATTTGCATTTATCTCCCAAGTATGAGAGCCAGCTAGCAAACTGCTGAGAAAAAAAGAAAGGAGAAACCCATCTTTACCAAGTCCACTCAGTCTCTGGAATTGTATTCACAACCCTTTGAGAAAGTGTTTTCTTTACCCCTTTGGTGTTTCTGAAATCAAAGTATGCAAATGAGTACCCCCACAGCTAATTGCATGTAATTATAACTTACATGATATTGTATTCTCTTGGATTACATTATATGTTGCACAATCATAATAATTGCATAATCATTATTATGGTCCCAGAAACGTGGCATGGTGGTAAGGAGCTGAGGCCCTGAAGCCAGAGTGCCTGGGTTTGAACTCAGCTCTGTCTTCTGCTGTAAATCTCAAAAGGCCAACTCCATGCCTGTCTTTATTCACTGGAGATAGAGTTAGTCTCGATCTCATGAGGTTGTGTCATAGATTATATAATTCATGTAAAGTGCTGGTTTCTAACTTCAATAACATAGACAACAAATATCACTAGGAATCTTAATAGTAATTAACAGAAAGAAGCAGTCATTTGGTATAATTTCAGGTAAATGAGGAAAGCAGAAGAAAAGTCCAATAAGATCCTTTCACTAATAATAATCTGCTGGTTAATGTCTAAATGTCCATCTTTAAAGTATCATCAAATTTAACTTTAGGTCCTGATCTCTGTAAACATGCAAATACTGCAGAGAAGACTAATGTTTAAGAGCATCCATGACCTCCACATTAGCAGGTTTCATTGGGACTCCAGGAATCCCTGAGTGGGCTGCTAAGGTCAATGGCATACTGCTTACCTATGAGAAGGCAGTGGTAGAGACCAGGGCAAGTGACCCCGGGATAACTGTAATGAGAATTATGCCAGGATAATGCTACTCACCACACACTTGCCACTTCTTCAAACTCTAAATGACCACTTTAATGTCCACATCAAATAAATACGTGCTGAAGAATTAAAGCAAAATGAAATGAGATGGTAGACTCCAGAGAATAAATCAGGTAGCTGAGTCTGGGATGTACTGATGGGCCCAGCCATTACTTTTCAGTTTGGGATAGAGAGAAAGTTAAACTTGATGAGCATGGTTAAGTTTGTGTACAGCCATTCATGGAGTGAAGTCAACTTAATAAATCTTCATAAGCTTTGGAGGAGAGCTTTGTCCAGGCAGTGAATACAAAGCTGGGTGTCAGCAGATCCATTTGGGCCCCATATCTGCCTGATTGATGGTTTAACCCTGAAAATTTATGTAGCTCCTTATGGTTTCAGTTACTCAATGAAATTGAGCAATATCACCTCTGAAATATTGTTTTAACTTATATTCAAAATAAGTGAGAAATTCTCCAAGTAGTATGAGATCATAGTCCTTGGGGGAAAAGCTACCAAAATCCCAACCCGTCACTTTAATCCAGCACAACCCCTGGTAGCAGTTGGATGAATGCCCTTTCATTTTTCCATCTTGCATACTCATATGTGTGGCCCTTACAGTGTTATTTGAAATTAGTTTGTATTTCTAAAGGAACCTAAACACTATATGTTGGACAATATTCTAAAATTTCTTATTTCTTTCCCCTTTCTGTAAATACAGATCTAGCACAGTCTTTCATTTGTGAGACGGTGCTCCTTAGCGTGAGTACTCTGTAGACCATTTGGCCATTCTCCCTATGAGCATTTGTGTAGTTCCCTATGTTGGAATTTATAAACAATGCTGCAGTTACCTCTTTGTGGGTACTAGGTGAGATTCTTAGCAGAGGAGTCACTAGGTTAGACATATGGGTCATCACAAAGTTTTTCACATTTCAACTTGCTCAGCTAATTGGTGTGGGGAAGGCATCGTTTGTTTCCACGTGGATTTTACTAAAAGCTTCTGCAATGGCCCATGTGCAAGCAGAGTGTAATTTATTAGTCAAATCATAACATTTTGAAAGATATTAATAAATATACCAGTACAACAAGTAGAAAATGGGACTCTTCCAGACAAACCAAAGATGTATGATCTCCCTGGACAAGGGTCATGTCTGGCTTTTAAAAAACAAAATGTAACGGATATTAACAAATGTTATCCAAATCAAATTGAATGGGATATTTTTAAGCTTTCAAATTCTACTATCTAAGGTTTAACTTTTTCCTTCTCAAAATGAAGGGTAGAATATCAGAAGTTTATGTTAATCCTTGGATCCCAGCTAAATACCTTTCCTTGCTGAAAGACAAAATTCTGTTAACACAGAGCACACACCAGCTCAGAGTTCCTTTCAATACTATTTTTGATAGTTTGTAAGTCCCATTCTCCTGAAATGAGGCGCCATTCTTTATTTAATGCCCCAATTTCAGTTTCTAGACAGAAATACCAGTGGAAGGGAAAAACCAGCTTCAGCACAATAACTCCTCCTTAATTACCAGTCTTATCTCTCCACTTCAAGGTCATCATTTTCTATGTGGTACAGCTGGGAGGAATGAAAAAAAAAACCCAAAAACCCCTTTGTGACTGTGGCACTATGGCTTCTGTCATCTTCAATTATTTTCCTTGTGAACTACCTGATGGACATCATCACTCTTTCGCCTCTCTTTTTATGCATACCTAGTTCCTTTGGGACTTTTTAATACTTAATACTTAAATACTTAAATACTTTAAATACTTAAAATACTTTAATCACTTAAAAACTTCAAATAATCATCAAAAAACAAAGTTCAGTTTTCATTTCATTCTACAAGTCTCTTGTTTGAAAGGCAAAGATTAGCAGCAAAGCCTCACCTGTGGTGACTTCATTATCAACAAGTAGTTTGCTCCACTGATAGTCACAGGAATTAAAAGCACCAGAGCCTGAACTTCACACCAAAGGAAACTCTCGAATCCATACCTTGACTACGGGAAAAATTTGTAAGCAGTCAGGACTGCTGGTGTCAGGGAGCAAGACAAGTGCACTCAGTTTGTTCACTGGTCTATATCTCTACTAACCTCAAGCATCCAATATTGAGAGAAGTGAGAAGTTGTAGATAAACTTGGCCTCGTCTACCAAAGGCTTACAGTCTAGTGGTGGAGCCAACATTGGTGAGTGCAACTGAAAATAAGACGGCAAGAAGCACTGAGAATCCCTAGCCAGATTAGGTGCTAAGAATTTTCCTTCACTAAAAAGGTGTGTCTTTTGTCTAAGGTTTGATGGTTTGATGATATGCGAACCCCAGGGGTAGAAAGGAACCATAGTATACCTATCTTCTTCCTATCTCCATTCACATTTTCAGTAAATGGATTCAATCCTGGATTTGGAAGAGTAACAAAAAGATTGTCTGAAACTCTCATAGAGGTTGAAAGTGTTGGTTTTAGAGGCTGTTGCCCACTTGCATGTCTGGGCTCCATTTAGCTATGTGACCTAGTCATACTGCTAATATTTCTACACCCCAATTCTATCAGCTGAAAATAGAAGTAAGAATAGTATTACCTTGCATATCCTATCTATATCCCTCACATATTCTGAAGATTATTCTGAAAATCAAATTACATATTATGATAAATTCTTACACTGGTGATTGACACGTAAAGGGCTCAAAATACTGATAGTTGTTATTAAAAGCAATGTCTCACACTGTGAGAAGGTTTTTTAAAACCTCTAACCTAGCACCTACCATGTGCTAGGTACTATTCTAAATACTTGAAATATATTAACTCATTTGCTGGGTGCAGTGGCTTGTGCCTATAATCCTAGCACTCAGGGAGGCTGAAGCAGGAGGATCACTTGGGCTCAGGAGTTTGAGACCTGCCTGAGGAAGAGACTCCAGGCTAGAAAAGTTAGTTAGGCATGGTGGCAGGCATGTATATTCCCAGCTACTCAGGAGGCTGAGGCAGGAGGATTGCCTAAGCCCAGGAGTTTGAGGTTGCCGTGAGCTAGGCTGGGGCTGAGGCACTCTACCCTGGCCAATAGAGTGAGACTCTGTCACAATAAATAAATATTTATGCATATATGTATAAATATACATAATATATTAATACATAAATATATGCATACATTCATATATGAACTCATTAGATCCTGTAATACACAATTCTTAGGGAGTTATCATATCATTATATATAAACTCATTAGATCCTGTAATACACAATACTTAGGGAGTTATTATATCAGTATCTCCACTTTATCAATAAGGGAACTGATACACAGAATGTTTGCCCAACAGTGAGCTAGCAGCAAAGAGATGGTTCAAACCCAAGCTCCAGGGTCCATGCCCTCAACCACCCTACCATTCCATTCTCACCATCTAAGTTCCTTTGTCCCCATCGCAAGGTTCCATCAATTCCAGAACATGAATAACTGGGTCAGGAACATAGTGCAACCAAAGACACATTGACAAAGGTCCCCTGCCTGCGTGGCTGGCTCCTTAGATCCACCCGTATACAGACATGGTCATGAGGAGCAGGCTGCTGTTGGAGAAGAGCACCTAGAATTATTCTGTCCCACATTTAAGAGGCAGATAACTTGTTCAGAATGGGTTCTTTGTGAACTTCACTTTCTTAAAGAACTCTATTCTTAGAATTTAAGCAGAATTTAAGACCTCAAATCTGGCTTCAATTCTCATTAACAGCCCAGGCAATCCTCTGCTCCACTCTGTGAATTCCTGTACTGTGAGTGTAAACATGAGAAAATGAAGAAAGAGAGAATCCAAGAGCATTTTTAATATTTCTGATGTAGTGTGACATATTTTTCATAATCTTAAAGAATTCAGCACAGCATTTTTTAAGAAATAGGATTTGCCATGGTGCATTGTTTCTCTAAATCAAATTATATATTTCTCAATCGGATTTACTACAGAGATCAAATCTCAAAACAGCAATCTCACACCCACACTTCTTGGGTTTTATTTACCAGCTCATTTTGGGGAAATCATCGAGTTCCACATGTGGACTTTTCAGTAAAACACTTTTCTCATTGTCCCTTGATGATTTAATATGGCTGAATTGACCATGATGAAAATATTTTTTTAAATGTTGAAAATAGATCTAAATAATATACATCATGGGGAAATAATATGTTCAACTCTGTGTGTGTGATCTTCTGCCAGTTTCTCAAATAATCTCTCCATATATCCAGAGAAATTGGAAGTGAGATAAAATTCTGTAAAACATTTGAGAGATTGAATACATTAGTTATATGACCTTGGACAAGTGATCTAATCTCCTTAATCTCCACACATCTCTGTTTCCCATCTGTAAAGTGGAAACAGTGGGTTAAATTAAATGCACTAGACAACACACAGAAAGCCTACAATTAATATTAGCTGTTACTATTGTTTCCTTTGCTGCTTTTGAGTAAATATTTTTAAAATACAAAAAACAACTTTATGAATAGTTATCTCCTTACTCATTTTTGATTATCTTGACCCCTACCAGAGGCAATTTCTGATTTTCTAGTTTTGTTAGTGTACTAACTTGCTGTCAGCTCTGGTCAGGTGTTGCCTCCTGTACATGGGAGCTTGAAGTGTGAAGGAACTCTGTAGATCATTTACTTTAGGGGTCACAAAAGTGTCTACCAGGATCAGCAGATCATGTTCATGAGTGTAGTCGCCTGAGCATAAGAAGGCAAGGTTGGGGCGGAGGTGGCTGAGAGGCCCTGCCCCATTTGAGAGGCACAGAATTGCTCCTATCACATGGATTGGTACCTTAGGCAATACGGGCCTAAGTCACTACTGAAACTCCAGAATCCAGATTCTTTTATTGATTGATTGATTGATTGATTGATTGATTTTATTGTGGAGAAGGGGCGGGGAAAGAAGGCGGGGGAAGAGGTGTGTGACAGGGTCGGGCCAGTGGCATGGTACCACATTGGCTGTATCTAGGTAGAGGCAGTTTCAGGCTGGGCCTTGCTGAGTCGTTGCTACACGGA